>CAUYRT010046487.1:0-114920 GCA_963574885.1 Lepilemur ruficaudatus | reverse complement strand
GTTGCCCGGGCTAGAGTGAGTGCCGTGGCATTAGCCTAGCTCACAGCAACCTCAAACTCCTGGGCTGAAGGGATCCTTCTGCCTCAGCCTCCCAAGTAGCTGGGACTACAGGCATGCGCCACCATGCCTGGCTAATTTTTTTCTATATATATTTAGTTGGCCAATTAATTTCTTTCTATTATTAGTAGAGACGGGGTCTCGCTCTTGCTTAGGCTGGTCTTGAACTCCTGACCTTGAGTAATCCGCCCGCCTCGGCCTCCCAGAGTGCTAGGATTACAGGCGTGAGCCACCGTGCCCGGCCTATTACTGATTTTTAAAACTTGCCCTTTGATGTGGCTCTCCCAGCTGAGTGAATCAGTGTCAAATGAGACCCCCTAGGGTGTAGGGTATACAAATGACATCTTTTTCTCGGTGAATACTACTTTAGAAAAAGCGCCGGAGCTTGTTTGCAGGCAGTGTCTGCCACTGCTGTACTTGTTGTTAGATGCATGTAAGGAACCAGTCTCCATGTGTATTTGTGGAACAGAATGAGCGTGAGTTCAGTCAGGGTTCCCACGCCAGTGGGACCCCACTTCAAGACTGTTCACTGCCTAACCTAGTTATTTGGGGGGAGAAAGACTAGACGAAATTCGTGAGAAGTTAGAATTATAGCCTATTAAAAAACAAACACATTTTCATTGATTTTCCTGAACATCCCGGAAGCAAGCTAATAAAGGGTTGCTACTGGGGCATTTCAGGATCAGCCTCAGTGAAGAGGCAAAAATGACTCGTGTTCCACGACATCCGTGGGGTAGAGACCAGCCCTACCATGTGCTTGCAACTGCTCCTTCAGTGTCGAAATGTGACCACACGTGTTTTATTTACTCTGTTAATTTGTGTGATAACCCTTACTTCTTCGATAGTGAAAATGCACAGTTCAGTGTGGTCTTTGACTAGGTGATCTGGAACTCTCAGCATGTGGGCCAGAGGCCTGTTGAGGGCAGGCATTGCCCCATGCTAAGGGTGGGCTCTCGGGTGAGCATAACTGCTCACTCAGCCCTGTGGACTGTGCTTATGGAAAACTGCAGGACCCTTACGTTTTTGGAACTTTATCAAGTGTATGTAATTAAAAGTGTCTGCTGTGTTAGTGATCGTTTCTACAGCAACCAGTACTAGCTTACAACTGTGGAGTGATGTACTATTCACAAGGCACATTTCTTCTTCTCCGTTTCCTTCTTCTTCTTGTCTTCTCCTCCTCCTTCCTCCTTCTTCATCTTTTTCCTACTCCTCCATCATCATCACCACCATCATTTATTGAATACTGCTGTGTGCTGGTCTTTGTGCTAAGTGTTTCGTCTACATTATCTCATTATCTCTCAGGGATGCAGTTTTTCTCCCCATTTTACAAGCCCAGAGAGGTTAAGTGATGTCTTGGCCTATGATCTCCCAGGCTATAAGTGGCAAAGCTAGGCCAGAACCTTATCATGGGACTACAGTTCTAGAGTCTTTTCCACAACTCTGTTCCAAAGTACAGCCACCTTTGTGAAGAAATGTAGGAAGCTCGGAGTGATGGAGCTGGTGGGTAGTGGCCTGAGCTGAGGGGAGACACAGGAATAGAGCTGGCAAAAGTGCCATCGAGGTCCCCAATTTCCTTTGCTCTCTGGGCTCCTCTGAAGGTGGCTTTTCCTCGCCGTTACAGAGGCAGTGGGGACAGCCAGGTGGTCACACCGAGCCCCCCACCCACCTTGCAGTGAATGTCTGAGTCTTCTATTTTTGCACCAATCCCTGATGTGCTCTAGAGATACTTTGTCTTTCATTTGGGGTCCTTCATGTTTTTCTCAGAAACCTTTCATTTCCTTCTCTGCTTTTCTCCTCCCTAATCACTCTTTCATTAAGTGGTTGCAAATCTGAGAGATTGTGTCCTCTCATCTCTGGCCTCAGCTCAGGGCACTTTTGTATTTGTTTTTGGTTTTTTTTTTAAAGTTTTATACACAATTCATGAATACCATGTTTGTTTTTTTTCTTAAACCATCTCTCATGTACATCTTTAATACTGTGTGATTTCTAGGAATCTATTTGAAGTCTTTTTAGATGTTCCCTGATTTTCCCCTGCCACCCAAGGAATAACCTTTTTTCTTCTCTTTTCTCATAATGGCCTGATCATACTGGCCTTGTTTTAATTTACTTAAATGAAGGGAGAATTTTAGCCATCTGCCTTCATGAATTTCTGAATTTGAACATACTGTTTTTTTCCTCCAGCAAGGAGGTCTCTGTCGCCCAGGCTGGAGTGCAGTGGTATGATCATAGCTCACTGCAGCTCCAAACTCCTGGGCTCTACTGATCCTCTCACCTCAGTCTCCCAAGTATCTGGAACTACAGGTGTGAGCCACTGTGCCCAGCTTGAACAGCTTTAATGTGGAGTCTGCAGAGCAGATGTAGGGAAGGAAGCAAAGAGAGAGAGAGATGTGTTGTGAGATAATGTGAGGGGGTTTAGAAAGCGTAATCCAATTTCTCATGAAAAAGATGAGGAAACTGAGTTTGGTGGCATTTAAATTGCTTGCCTGAGATCACATTGCTAACTGTAGCCAAGTCAGAGTCAGAATCAGGTGTTCTGGCCTAGGTCTGTGTTCCTCTTAACACCATGGCAGAGGAAACGTGATAAAAAGCAGGCAAGAATTCAGAAAGCTTATCTTCCTTGTTAGGACTCCTTTATAGGGTTAAACCACGTTGCGTGGCACCACACAATGCCTGATGACAGTCATGTTCCTAATTATGACTTCCAAGTTAAAGACAGAGTTTAAGTTATGAGATTTAAGAAGTGAAGCAAGAATACAATGTATTTTGGAAATATATCCAGAGAAAGTGGTTGGCATAAAAATAACGTTAAGTTTTAAAAGGCTAAGCCTCCATTATCTGGATGAGTGATTTATGAAAAATAGTCCCCAGCGAAGACGTGACAGAGCTAGCCAATGCATCTGCACGCTCGTGAGACCTTCTGTACTCCTGGGGGTATTTTCCTCTGTATGTGGGAGTCAGATGTATGGAAAACGACCTCATTTCCTAGATGACCCAAAAAGGACACGTTGCCCTGCTGTTATGAACAAGGTTGGTGAGCGTGCCCAGTGATATAAGTGTTGCCACAGTGTAGTTCCCCTCACCACTGCTTGAGATTTTGATTTGAACTTCATTGTTCAAATCAAACGTAAGGGTCCTGCAGTTTTCCATAAGCACAGTCCACAGGGCTGAGTGAGCTGTTATGCTCACCCAAGAGCCCACCCTTAGCATGGGGCAATGTCTGCCCTCAACAGGCCTCTGGCCCACATGCTGAGAGTTCCAGATCATCTTAGTCATTGTGTCTAAGGCTGGTTCTTACCTATAAAGTTGACTTCCCTTAAGGGGCTTGTAAGTTGCTGAGGAGAGGGCTCCACCTCAGTGCCGTCCAGTGGAGTGCTTCTAGAAGAAGAGCACAGACGCTGGAGTATACAGACCTGTGAATCCTGGTTCTTGAACTTGAACTTGTTCAAGTTATTTAATCGTGAGCCTGTTAACTCGTCTGAAGTGGGAATAAAAATGTGTGTCTCTTAGGGTTATGGGAATATGTAAATTGCCTAATATAGCGCCTTACACCGTTTAAAAAAAATTTCTTCTCCCCCTTTATATATGCTGCACAATATGTGAATCTAGAAGGGGCTATAGATTTTCTAGTCCTGTGCCCACATTATACAGTTGAGATGACAGAGGCCAGCGATGCTGATGGTCTTGCTCAAGCTGACGTGGCTGGTTGGTGTGACCTCCTGAACTAAAACCTGGGCCTCCCACGTCTACTTACTCCCAGCACGGTGTTCTTGTCACCATCCCATGGAGCTGTTCCTAGGGCTAGGGTCACTCAGTGCTCAAAAAAGCTCTTATCTTAACTTTAATTGGATACAACAATAGGAGAGATGAGCCAACTGCAATTACATGGTAGTAGTCAATGCTTTGTGCTTCTTACAGCAAAATTTTGAGGAAATAGCTAGTATGGTTCTGAATAAGTTTCCAGAGAGGAAAAAAAAAAAGGAGGAAAAAACCCTCCGTTTGGAAGTACTGTGCAGCGCCTCTGACTAGCATTGTTACTCAGCACGCAAGTATTCGGACCTATTCAGGGATCTGCTTGTTCATACGGTTGCTTGTTTGCGACTGGGGCGAGGCTTGAAAGAGAGCATCCATCCTCTAGGCTGCTTTTGTTTCACAGGCAGCTCCACGTCTGTCTGGCCACAGAACAGACGCCGCTTGCCGTGGGGTGGAGAATTTTCCATTTCAAGAGCAGGGAGTGGATGGCCCTTGGTGGAAGTTTAATTATACAGAAGACTTTGAAAAGGCCAAATTGGTTACTTTGGACCAGGAGGGAGCCTTCATTTTAGTAGATGTGAGGGGACCGAAGTCTCTCTTTTCAGCGGCTGTAGTCTTCTTGCTGTGGACTCAGAATACAGTCCTGAATCTTCTTTGTGTGTACCTGCTAAATGAGAAGATGAAACACAGACAGGAAAATGACCCTTTTTGAGGAATAGTGGAGAGAATGTTAGCTGCCTCTTCTTACCACCCCGTGAACAGTTTAAAGGTTTAAAGGAGCCCTTTAAACTGTTGAAGAAAGAATTTAGGTTTGGAGAGAAACGTTCCCCTGCACTGCTCTGGAAGCCACAGGTGGAAGTTTTTGCTGTTCTCAGCTGCCTTGTACCCTCCCTAGTGGGTTGCGATGGGCCATGTCACTTTGTCTTTCTTAGGACTTGTCTGTGGGATGAGGTGAGTAATAATCCCTGTTTCACTCATGTCCCCTACACATAAGGAATCAGTGACCAAAAATGAGATGCTGACTCTACAGCATTTCCTGGAAGAAATGAGCTACAGATAGAAATCAGTCTTGTAATTAAAAAAAAAAAAAAATCAAACTCCAGAGAGTAGCCTGTTTGTCTCTGAAGTTACCCATTTCCCCAAACACTTCCTCTGTTCCCCAGTGAAAGTGTGAATTTAGGTGAGGCGGGGGATGTTCTGGTACCACTGAAAGTCAAGAAAGAAAGAGGGAGGGCAGGTCTGTCCACCTCACTGCAGGTGTGGCCTGGAGGAGCACTGGGGTCCCTAGCAAAGAATCAAGGTCAAGGGATGATGAGATGTTGGTTAAGGGACCCAAAAATACAGTTTGATTAGAAGGAATATGTTCCTTGGGAATATGTTCTAATAAATTAGAAGGACTATTATTATAGTAGGGAAATTATAGTTCACAATAATTTGTTGTATATTTCAAAATAGCTAGAAGGAAAGAATTGTAATAGTGCAAGCACAAAGAAAAGATAAATGTTTGTGATGATGGATATCCCAAATACCCTGTCTTGATCATTATACACTGTATACAGTTATCAAAACATCACATGCACCCCAAAATATGTACAACTATTATATATCAAAAAAAGAAGCAAGGTCAAGAGACAGTTTAGAATTAGTTATTATCTCAAGCCTAGTAACTAATACTTGGTCAGGTAGATCTGCACTGGGGTGAGCAAGAGGAGATATAATGAAGACTTCACAGAGAGGGTGGCAGGAGTTTGCTGAGCTCTTCACTGCTTTGAGGAGCTCAGACTAGGGAAGGACGCTTCTCTCAACCCTAGTTCCTTTATTATTTGTTATTTCTACACCATTTGTCTTTCCCAGACTATCCTTGACCAACGAATCAGAGTCCTGCATGAGCAAACTACGTTGTAGTGTCTCCTGACTCACCCATGTGGTCCCCCTAATTATTTTCATGTGTTCATCTATGATCACAGGCCAGGCACCCAAAGGGACAGAGGTGAATTCTCTTGTTTTGGGCCTCTTTGTGTACTCAGGCCCTGGTTTTGGAAAAAGGGAAAATCTGAAGGATTGGAACCCTGGTGCATTTTGTAGCTGCTGTGTCTTCTTTTTGACTTGAGCTCTGAGAGTTGAGGGTTGAGCTCTGAGAGATTTTAAAAAACCTGTGTCATGAGTTCACGTGATGGCTGCTTTTGCTGTGGAGACCCATGGCCATCCTGACTGATGGGTCTTGACTGACTGGAATGGCCAGGGTGGGTGGCAACAGCAGGTCAAGGGTCACTCTCACTTTGCACCTTTTGATGTGATCTTCATTCAAAGCAGGTGAATTTGGTGGGAGAGTTGTCATTTGGGGGATAAACTCTGAGTAACATAGATTCCCCAGGCTGGGTATGTCTTCTCTTCTCCCCGACTTTGAGACCTGAACGACCTGATTTGGCTGACTACACTTCTAATCCTCTGGAAAGCTGCCAGCTTCTTACTTGACTTTGTGCCATTTAGTCTTTCCCTTGTCTGCTGACTCTAATCCTTTAGGATAAGGTGGAGGGAGGGACCGTACCAATTGGAAAGGTAAGAGAGTTTTCCCTTGGAGAACCAGAGAAACAAAGGCTCACTTTTTGCATCTCTAAGGCTCCTTGCTTGTGGCAGGGCTGTGAGTGGGGAGGTGAGGGTGTCCTTCTCTGCAGGCAGAAATCAGCTGTAGGTCAGACACGGCTTTGAAACAAAGGAATCCAGGGGGAATGCTGGCGCGCACAGGGAAGCTGAGTGATATCCTCTCACCTTTTTCAGCGTGCTGTAAGGGTATCTTTTAACTTTCACCCAGATGGGCAGGGAGATGGGCAAAGGGACCTCAGTGTTAGGTGACATGTCAAGTAGGGCACCTGTTAGGGCACCCATCTTGCATGTTCCCACCCTTCCTGGCACTTGGACTTTTCCAAGCCCTCTACTCCTAGAAAATGAACAAGGAGCCATGAACATCGAGACAGCGGCACATCTACTTAGCATCTTCTGGGTGCGAGACAGTATGCTCTGCTGGGACATATGTGGAACAAGGCCTCAAAAGGGAAAAACCTTAAAAATTCAAGAAGGAAGAGAGGTAGAGAGCCAGGCAGACCCCACCAAAAGGGGAAAGAAATGGGCCCAGCCGCACAAGTCACCGCTAATGTTAGCCAGCTCTTCTGAGAATTGGTCTGTCTTGAAAAATTTGGTAAAATGGCCAAATGGAGCTTCGCTCAAGTAGGGGGAATGCCTGTGTGTGCTTTTGTGGTTAGCCATCATGTCGAGCAGTCTGATTTAAGGGAAAAATGGTCTGTGTACATTTTCATTTCAGCTGTGGTCTTTGAAGGTTTACCATGGAGGAGGTGTGGGTGGATGAGAATATAGTCCTCTTGCCTCCTGCTTGGTTTTTATCTAGGTTATAGGTGAACGTGAGTTCACAACACAGCTTGTTTCTTATTTGGGTGCATTTTAGGACGACCTGCAGAACTTAGTTTGGGCAAACCCTGTGACCCTGCCTCAGTGTACATGTTCTTGAGCTGCCAGGCTAAACGCCAGTGGATCGTTGGAAAGAATTTACTTCGCAGCTCTGGTCTCCAGATTGCTGTCTGCAGTTCATCTTAGGGTCTCATATTATCAGTTTTCTCCCCTTATCCTTTTGGGGCCTCAAGTGGGGGGTCTGTGTTGACAAGGTTGTGCTTCTTTGGGGAAGTTCTGGCGGCACACTTGACGAGGTGAGGTAAGTGTTGGTCCAGCTGGCTGGCTGCATCCAGGGCAGTGGGCCATGCTTAGACTTCAAGGGTCTCTCAGCTGGTCCTAGTGTCCCCAGGGCACGAATGTTAGACTTTGGAGGAAAAGTCATGATTTTAGGTTCACTCTTTATCTGCGTTTGTATGCATGAACGGCTTCATAATTGAAGTGTATTGAAAAATTTCTTCACACTCCAACACCTAGAAAGTAGCTTCTTTGAGTCAATGAAAGGTTCCTAGGTAAAGGTATTGAAGGCTCAACCTTAAAAACCAACACCAGAGTTTAGAATTAGCATGTTCTAGAGAGAATGGTGAGATGGTAGCTGACACAGTGCCTTTATGGGCTATTTTTAGCTCTAGTTGGGACTATATGGTAGGACTTGTGCTTTTCTTGAGCATCATCCTGCTTTTATTCCAAGGGTTTGTTCTTGTGACTCTGTTTGCAGCTATGCACGTGTATTCTGTGCTTATAGCATAATTTACAGAAATTATGGTATAATCTGTTTTTTAGCATACAGAGAAAAAGATTGCACAAAACCCAGCCTTGTTGTGGCAAGGAAACCTAACATATAGATGTAAAATATATCTCCTTGGAGGGCTGGCTTTGTGATGGGCTATAAACGGATTGTTAAACAGCAATGCGAGGGGCTGTTAACAAGCTGTTTCTAAGAGCATCTCCCTGGTCTGATCTGAAAAGGTAAAGTGTACATATTGCCGCTGTGAAATAGTTTGCCTGTGGTGTTTATATGTTGGTAGAGAGAGAGTGTGTGTATGTCTTTAGTGGTGAATGAACTGAAAGGATAATTTAAAATGTTATTTGCTCCTATGGTAGTGTCTGCATTCTAAACTGGGCAATGTTTTGGTTTGTTTCTTAAGCTGGTTTAAATGAAGAGGTGTTTGGTCAGCCACAGGGTATGAATCAACCAAACTTCAAAAAGGTGCCGTATGTTTATGATAACACCCTCAGTATATAAGAGCTTCTTTAAGGATTTATGTGTTAGTGTACGTGGAGGAATAGGTAAATCATCTCCCCATCAGCAAACTAGCATTTAGGTTCCCACGTTCAGCAAAGCAGGGTTCTTATTATGTGTCTAATCTTACTTGAACTTGTTTTCACATTTAGGTGACATAGCTAAAAATTGTTCCATGCCAATTTCAGCTACTATGGGCTTTTTAGTGGAAGAGAACTTTCTTGTTACTAGGATGCCATACGTCGACTGTGTTAGCAGCTGCTGTGTTGAAAAACAGGTGTCTCTTATAATCCTCTGATGGCTCAGTTCGCTAGCCTGGCAAAGCCTGATTATTATTGTTTTTATTTATTTATTTTTGTCCCACGTAAGTCAGATACTGCCAAGGGATGTTGATGAGCGGGATTAATGAGAGAGGAGATGGCAGCTTCTCTTGGTGGAGGTTTCTGTTATAAGAATCCGTCTAAGAGTCTTGTATCATAAAGATAGGGCTAAATAAAACCATTCAGGATGCGAATCCCAGGGGAGAACCGCCAAAAGAAGGATAGTAAATGAATAGTTCTGCCAAGTCACCTCTCTGTCATTCTTCAAGGGCCAACTTAAAGCCAGTGCTGCCACAGAAGCCATCTAGGACTGAGGGTAGCGAGTGATGACCCTTCTCTGGTCCACGGCACACTGTCGGACTCATCCACTGCTGCTTCTTCAGGCTATTGGATTGGAAGTTTCGGGAGGGCAGAAGTGCCATCTCTTCTAGCATGCCAGTCAATCTGGTCACGCTGACCTTTCCTCTCTGTGCTAGGGCTGTCGCTGTCTTCTTTCTGGCCCCAGAACTTTCAGTTGTCTTTTATCTGACCTTTCTACCGCCCCTTTTGCTCCCTCCAATCCAACCTGGAATGATTTTTTGCAAATAAAAATGTGATCTTGTCCCTCCCCATCTCACATTGCAGAACTCCTTATGACATGTAAGGCCCTTTACAGTCCACCTTTCTAGCATCATCTCCAGCCTCCACCTCCACATTATGTTTCAATCAATAAATACCTTCTCTTATCCTAGACCACATCATGAACTTTTATGCCTGGAATCTTCCCCTGGTCCTTTTTCTTCCTGGCAGCCAACTTATCTGAAGCCCCATTTCTTCAGCCTTTCCAGCTGGGCACAGTGTTCCCACGACTCATTGAACTCGCCTCTGCCACTGGCAGTGATCTGCCTGTAGTTTAATTGTTTACCATCCTTCCTAAAGTGAAAGCCCAGCGAGGACAGGAGTCTGATGGATTCATGTTTATATTTGCAGTGTCCAGCACAGTGCCTGGCACAGAGGAGGGCCAATGGGTATTAGCCAAATAGAATTTGTCTAATCAGCAAGTATTTATTAAGCTTCTGTTACAGGCTTAGTGGGTGCTAGGCTTTGTGATATGTAAGATAAAGGCCTTGCACAGTTGAAATCCTGAGCAAATACCCCCTGACGGTAGAGGAAGGAAGAAAGGTAGATACCTATAATCTATTTTGAAGCGTATCAGGACCAGATGGCAGGGCTAACATGTTGCACCTCTGGTACCTCAGGTGCTGCTGTGAGGCCTCAGGTACTGAACACACGTGGACACACAGTACCCACTCATGCTTCCTTCTTAGTTGCCCACCTTCCAGAGAGGGACAGAGATTGCTGGAGAAAAAGCTTGAAAACCTTTTGGCTGGTTATGCTGGAAGTAGCACAGACAGCTCAAGATAAACGACGATGTTCACTGTTCACTGGTCGTCCTCTTTCTTGGTGTGGCTCAGGATGCCCCCTGGGGTGGGGGGGGCAGAGAGAGAGAGAGAGAGAGAGAGAGAGAGCGCGCGCGAGAGCGAGCGCCAGCCAGCCAGTGGCTGTTTGTTGTAGGTGGGTATAGTCTTGCCGTACCTGGCTATGATACTCCGGGACCCAGTGGCCTATCACCACCGTGTGGGACTGCCAGTGGTGACAGCCATCTCCCTAGTAGCTGGTCACAACAATGTCCTGAAGGAGCAGCACAGCTGTCTGGGAAGTCTGGGATTACCTTCCCAAGTCAGGGCAGGACTCTGACCCTTTACTCGGGCCAGCTCTTCTCCACCCTCTCCTCTAGATCCCAGGTTCTCTTCCATGCTTACCTGAGACTGCCGTCTCTTTGGAGCTCTTATCTTACGCCTAATGTACTGTCTGGGAGGAACTAAACCAGTGAGAAAGACTGAGTGTACCACAGGACTAGAAAAACAACTCGAGTTATGTCTTACGGAGGGTATGACAGCCTCAACGTTTCTGTTGACAGTGGACAACTCAGCGGTATTTGTTTATAAAGAGAGGACTCTTAGGAGAGTGTTAGGGTTGTGAATCTGATTAAGTGTGGCTTGATAAGTGTGAGACAGACCAATCAGGAGAAGCCAGGTGCTTTCAGTACCGGGAGAGGAGGGCGTCTGCGCGCGCCCATGTGGCTCACCTCTGCTGATTCTTGTTGCCACTGATGTTCAGCAGGCACTCGGGGTGGTAGGATATCTGAAAAGTTTCAACTTCCTACACCCAACCAGACCCCTGCAAGGGGCCTTTTACGGTTCCCCCAAAACTGTCACGAGTGTCCCTGCCACCTGCCAGAGGCTCTTTGTTCCAGACCACGAGGCAGCTGCCTGACAGCCCTGCTGGCCTCCACCTTGTCCTGGCTGCAGGTGGGTCAGCTCCGTGCCACTTCTCTGTCCTCACAGGGAATTTAAGGGTTCCTTTGCCTCTCTCGGGCTGCAAGGGGGCTTGTGTGGCCGGTCGGGAGTGATTTCAGGGGTGCTGCTCTAGGCCACAGAGGGAGCTGAAAGCATAGGTCTTGTGTGAATGTGAAAACGCACGTTTATGAAGCTGCTCTCCTAGGGGGCGGCTGCTAAGGGTGCGCCCTGTCTTGAACACTCAGCCTACACACCTCACACTCGATGACGAGCTGCTGTTTGGGTTCCTCACACGATTTGTACCAAAAGCCTTGCTCAACGTCTTGTCTGCACTGCCGGGGCTGCTGAGTTAGAGCCGTTTCCTTCCCCTTCTCCTTCCTCTCTCTTCCGTCCAGCCTTGTCAGCTCCGATGGCAAGCTTACTGTTCAGAGAATTTGGGGACCCGGGGCTTAGTGCTCGTGGACCTAGGGTTCCTGAGAATTAGTATGTCACAGTCTAATCTTGCGACTGTCACCCATTTAGTTCTGTGGTGAATTACAGGCTTAGTCCTAGCAACCTGCTTAAGAACAAACCTTTGAACCACTCTGACTGTAGGGCTGTCGGGCAGTGTTTTCACTTGAAATTGCTTAAAAATCGACCTGCCTGGGAGAAAATTTCAGGACCCTTGTCTTAATGAGTGGTTGAAATGTAAATAGGAGTGGGGTAACAAGTGGCCTGTGCAGCTATGTGTGTTAGGGGGAGATACCCTTCCTGCTCTCACCTGCAGAAGCTAACATTTTCCAAACCCTAAATTGTGATGTGTGCTCTGATGAAGGACTTCTTGCTATCTTTTAAAAAAGTTTATTTATGTGGCAAGCCATACAAAAGGCTATGCTGTTATATTTTAGCAAATTACTTTCATGGAAAAGAGAATCGCTTGAGATCAGGGCTGGGAAGGAACAGCCTCACTTTCAACCAGTCTTCTGTGCCACGACAGTGACACCAGTTACCAAAGACGGCACCAACGCCAAGGGCCTTTTCTGAACTTCTTCCATTTTTGTGATCGCTGGCTGGTATTGAGAAGGGCTAGTGAGTATGTTTGTCTTTCTTCTGGATGAAAGTTGCAAGGACACTTAAGCCTTATGCTTCAGGGCAGAATCTGATCACAGGCTGAATGAGATCAGGAAGAAATTTTCCCCCTGTGGCTTCATATTGCACAATCGCCCGGCCAGGTGTGCTACCTCTGTTAAACAAACACACACACGCGCACACACTTCCTTACTGGCCATCTTCAGAGCAGGACGTTGGGCTTCGTGGGCCAGCAGCCTAATTCATTTGGCAAGTCCCCGCATTCTGAGGAGGCCCCCACCTGTGTGCCCTGCACGGGGCTGTCCTCTGGGTATGTTGTACTACGCTCAGGGCCATGTCTTCAGATCCCTCCAGGTCTTTGCAGCTCTCACTTTATAAGAGATTGAGTGTAAATCTACACACACCCACACGCACATGGACACACACACGTATCATTTTAAAAGTTTTCCGTAAACCTGCCTCCCCTCTGCTGGGCTTTGCTTTAGTTCCTACGCCAACATCAAACCCATACCCCCTGCCGGAACATCCAAATACTGCTCACGGATAATAATAGTAGAATTCTTTTAACCTTTTAACCATAAGGCCTGTGGCTGCCAACCTCAAGCTTGTGTTATAAGTGACTTCCAAGTCTGATCCAAAAGCTGCTTGGGGGAGGGGATACGGACAGGAGTGGACTTTTTTCTTTTCTTTCTTTTTCTTTCTTTCTTTTTTTTAAGGCCCTGGCTGTGCTGCCTCTTGTGCAATAGGATGATTGCCAGCGACTCCCAGGCGCGCCTGCTTTTCTTCCTTTGCGTCTGTATCTCCTGTGGCGCAGTTCTTCCTTCTGTCTCTATTATTAGCTTACTTAGCCTTACCCTTCAGTCCCCCCTCCCCGGACCCCTCCTCATTTTCCTCCAACCTTTCTTTTCCCGTCACTTCTGCAAAGGTATTTTGGGGAGCCACCTTTCATGTGCTGTTCATACAAGAACTTTCTCTTTCTTTATTAATATAAAATAATCTTCTCCCTCACTTCATCATGCATTCATTCGTATTCCCAAAATAGAAACCGTCGCCGCCCAGCACATAACGTCTGGCCTGTAAATCTTTAAAGCAGGATATGCCCAAGGGAGTTCTTCAAAAACAAGTTTGCTCCGCGTCCCGGACTGTGTGGGCTCTCTTCTTCCTCACTGCCACCGCCACACCCTCCTCTTGCCCTCCTCTCCTCTATTGGATGGTGCTACCCCAATGCCATTCCTCCCCACATTGCTGTGTTAGTACTTAATTGTTCACCTGGGTTTGTTCATTGTTTCCTTTTTCTCCTTTAAGATTTTCTTGGTTTTGGGGGGTACAATGATATTCCTGTTAATTAGATATTATATCAGTTTTCATTACCTAAATTTGCTAAATGGACATAGTAGTATTTGGTTTCAAGCATGCCTTTCAGAAATAAAGGAAGAAAAGTAAGTTTTTGGTAGCTTTTGATACCACAATAATCTCAAATTTATAATAATTGAGAAATAATTCATAGGATTCTTAGAGAGTAAAAGCTTAAAAGCTTATTCTTTTCTTTATAATTGATGTGGGTCTCATTCAGTTTTGGTAAGAAACTCAATTTAGATGTACTGGTTTTTCAAATAGTGGTCTTAGACACTAATTATTGCTGCAAGAATAATAATTATGACAACTAGTAATTTCTGGATATTAAGAGTTTTAATGTTTATGATACACTACTGTGTGGTGTTGACCTATTGGGAATGATAATTTTCTCACTGTCTAGCAGAGTTTATGAGCTGTGCTGTATTTAAGTAATGAAACTGCATTTCTTTCAACAGTCTTTCCTATTGAAACTTTTACTGAGATAGCCATATTCTTTGACCCGTTATTGCTACTCACGTGTGTAAGGATGGTGTCCTCCTGTTCATGACACACCCTGTTCTGGGAATGGATGGCAAGGGTGGAGGGAATGCTGTTGGAATCTTATCCCACAGCGTCATTTTAGGAACAAAAGCAAAGAAGTTCACACTCTTCTAAAAATAATTGGGAGGAGATTTAGGGAGGCGGCTTATAGGATCAGTTTTAAGACGAGGTCAGACATACAGACAAATTCCCTCTTTGTAAATGAGAAGCAGCCTTTAATAGCTTTAATATGGGAAGTGAGTAGGTGAAATATTATTCCATCTAAAGCATGCCATTGCTGGCTGGTCTGAAGGTAGTGAGTTATCTCGTTGGATTGTTCACAGTCAGTTACAGATTGAACTCCTTGTTCTACTACTTTCCCACCTTCTCACTACTGTACTTGTCTAGTCTTAAAAAATAAAATAAAAAATAAAACATGCCATTTCACTAAGTATTACTACACTTTGAAACTTGCCTTGCAGGGTTTTAAAAATGTTCTTTTCTGGAGTCTAGTCATTTATAATAAAGAACCATTATCATTTTGTTAAAATCATGTTTTTTGGAGAGGGATAGTTGGATGAGCAGGGATTGTGGGTTGTTCTTGCTTTTCCGTATCTGTCCTGCTCCCAAGAAGTGATGAGAATAGTCAAGAACTTAAAGGTTATTTTGGCTTTCTCTTTCCTAGGATGAGGACCCCTCTCTCTAGCTCATATCCCAGTGGTTCCTGAAAAGGGGTAGGGGGAATTAAAGAGCTGTTGGTTTTTTTGAACTCTGTTAGCCTCTACAGCAATGCCAGAACAATGACTCACCAACTCATATTTGGGAGTCCAGTGGGTTTTATTTGTTAGAGTGAGGAAATTGGGGATCTAGCTTAAGATTGGTGATAGAGTGGCTAGGTCTGGGAGCTTTTTAAGAGGGCCCTAGCAGACTTGTTTCTTTCACCTCTTTCATTCAACCTGGGATTTGTTGTACAGTGCTTTGGGACTCCTGTCCCAGTGATAAATGGTCACAGCAAGCAGCATCATGACATCTGTCCAATTGTTCTGACTGCAAAGCACATGTAATTCAGAAGATAGTCATTAGAACAACAGAATTTAGACATTTAGAGCTACAGTTTTGAGGAATTTCAGACCAAGTCCCAGACAGCTTAGCTAAGTGACCTGCATATGGTCCATGGCTGTTACTGCTATGTTAGAACTAGAACCCCCCAGCTCATTGGTTATTGACTCAGCAGTTAGTTTTATTTTAGATGTATTTCCAAAGTAACAGATCAGTTCAAGTGAAATCATTCTTATTAATGAAAAAAAAAAATCAACTGGGTGGACCGAGTTAACATGTCTACTTTTCAGTTGGGATGTTTTGGTCACGTAAAGAAATCACAAATCAGAAGGTCCTGCATGCTTTATGTTTGGATCTCCTCTTTTTTTTAATCTCAAAATGAATTAAAAGCAGTAGAGTAAGAAACAGACTATGCATAAAACAATTCCTGCTCTTCTGCCTTGTCACCAGCACTGCCAGGGGATGTTTCAGGGCTTATTTTAGGGTGAGAGGTAAGTTCTAGCCCCCTGATTACTCTGTTCCTTCTGCCGAGAAATGTGATTATGAGGTTTTTATTTTACAATGCACTCTGACTATGGGAAGGAACCAACTCCCCATCCAAACCGAATCGCCTCTGAGATCCTATTAAACAGAAAATGCCCTGAACACCAGTATATGAAAATGCTTTTCTAGGATGAGCTCAAAGCATTTCAGCCTCCAAATAAAACCTATCTGCTCGCACTTAGATTGTTCAAAGGCAGATGGTAGGCAATTGAAACAGAGAGGCAAGCTGGCAAAAGGAAAAATAAAACCACAAATATCTGTACGTGAAGGTGATCTACGCTCTTGCCAAACCCCCTCCGAACTTCGTTAACACAACAGCGTAGCAATTAAGTAACATGGGAGCTCAGACTCATATGGCTAATACAGTTGTCCTCCGTTAATGGGGTGAAACAAAGCTTGTGTATAATATACAGTGCTGTTCACTAAAATGCAGAGCTGAAAGGGATTTTAAGAGATTTAAGCAGCAATGTAGCCTCTATAAACCATGCTACTTATAACAAACACCTTATTGAAATCTCACTGTCCCCCACCACATACTAGCAGTGGGGTCACTGGTATGAAATGTTTGCATTTGCCTAGTGGCCAAGTCTTAAAGAAAAGGGACTGCTCAGCACTGTCGAGCTTCACATTGGAAGTGAAATCCCCCAGGGTGAGAGAAGGAAGGTGAGGAACAGAATCTACCAACTGTAACGTTGGAAGAGTCCAGAGCAGTTGCTTTGTGGGAAACCCTCAATTAGCCAGGAGCGAAAGTTACTGCCATCTTGCTGCTCTGGGAAGGCTGCCTGGTGGCGAGAACCTCTGCGTTCCCTCCACCTTTTCACTGACTGGAGGACTTTCCAGACTGAAATCTGGCGCTTCTCACTAACCTTGAACTTGAACACTCAGTGACAGAAGGGAAAGGGAGAGGGTTTCAGCTGCTGGGGCTGGGCGATGGTGTAGTGCTCTCGCTGCGGGCCATTTGTGGCTCTGCTGATGCCAAGCCGTGGTGTTCCGAGGGTGTGGGAATGAGGGTGTTGATCCAGGCTGCGGAAGGGGCAGCTTTCTGAGCAGGTGGGAGTGGTGAGTGAGGAGGGGATTTGGTGGGCAGGATGTGAGATGAGTTCACTCTCCTGGGAAGCAATCTGGGGATGTCCGTGAGGAAGAAAATCTAGATGACTGTTGAGAGTGGGCTCACACTCTGTCGGAGAGAAGAGCCCCTCCTGCAAACCAGAATAAAAGAAAGGATATCTCAGTATCAAAAGGAAATTCGGGTAGTCAACGTTCTGCTGCCCAAGTAGTTGAGGAGAGGCCATGGAAGAGTTCTGTATGTGAAAAAGCAAGTAGAATCAGGTCTAAACTTGGAAATTTTTGGTTACACAAAGTTCAAATAAGAAGTGTCCGAGGAGTAGTGATTAGAGGGAAAGTATGTTGGCTGAGTGAATATATTCCTTCAGAAATCAATATTTTTTCCTTCCAGGCCCTCCAAATTTTATCATTGTTGTTGCCCAAGGACATCAGTTTATTTCTTACTTAAGAGAGCTTGTCTCATCTTATTGCAGTATCCCATTTGCGATTGTTTTCTCTCCTAATGGTCCTGTGTTTGGTCTTGGTCAGATATTGCCAGTGACGACTGTTAGGATGATCCCTTTCCTTTCTCCCAGCCCAGGCAGACTGTTTCCCATGGTCTCCAGCCTGAGGTTTGGCAATGATTCGTGGCTGTTGTGAGCGGAGTTCAGTAATGAAACTCAGGAATGGAATGGCCGTATTATGGAATTTGGTGGAAGCAGGTGTCGTTTTTATTCTTCTGCCAATGCAAATCTATTCCAGAGAATTTTTTTTTACTCAGAAAGAATGACCTCCATACCACCTTTCTCTAAAAGGCACAAATGAGTATTTGACTCATTTGTTGGCTTTTACCTTGGGGACCGGCCGACCACCCCAGCACGTACAATGCACGGAACCCAGCAAACAATGGAGAACTGCATGCTCGCGTGGCCAGATCGTTAGCTTCCTTCCTTTTTTGCCTTGATTTTTGGGAAGTCCTTGCTTGTTGGTTCCATAGGCTCCGGGACATAGCAATATAAAAGGCCAGAGGATGTTCAGATGGGTGTGCAGAGGAAGAGGGAAAGCGGGAATTCTGGGCCAGAGAGCAGATGGCCAACCAGTGAACTAGGAAGGGAAGCTTAGGCTTTAAAGTTAAAAAATAGTATTTTTTATTTTATGTGCAGTTTTCAATAAGGAGTACCAGAGCTCCAAGTTGGAGGATTCCAAAAATGATCATAGAGTGCCTGCCCTCAAGGGTTTACCACCCAAAGAGGAAAGGACGGCTTTAATGTCATGAAGCCATGCACACAACGTGCAGAGGCAATGGAAACACCCTTGTTCTGTACTTTCTGTGCCCCTGCTAAAATGTGCACCGTGGCTGAGGGTGTGTGTGTGTGGGGGGGGGGTTTCAGGTTTGTTTTTGGTGTTTTCCCCATGATGTCCCAGTTATGCAATTCTGCAGCTGTGAGCCAGCTGCTTCCTGCTCTACTCTTCCAGGAGAGCATGAGTGTCTGTCTGCTGTGGAGGTGACAGGGAGGGCGCAGGGTGGGGGTGGCTCTGGCTCCCACGCAGGTCCCTGGTGCCCAGCAGGCCTTTGGCTGAGTCCAGATCAACCAGCTCTCGGCTTCCCTAAGGGTGTGAGGGGAATCTAGCGGTGATCTGATGAGAGCCACAGACCCCCAATGTTGGAGGAAAGCTGAAGCCCCCAGTCAACATTTATGGATGGCATCAAGGCTGTACAGGTGCAGCCAGGCCCGTGGTCAGCTCCCTGGGAGCGGCCTTGTCTTTTTGCGTGCACACATTTATGAATAGTTGTAGACCCAGCAGTAGCCACAGGAGTGAGCCTAGTTTCCAGCCTTTGGAAGTTTATTACCACAAGGAGCAAGAACACCAGGATTTTTTTTTTTTTTTTTTAGATATTCTTCTGTAGCCCCAAACACCTGCAGCTCCCAGGTGTTTTCACATTGATTTTGAAATTACCCAGAAAACCCTCTCTGAGGACCTTGTAGAGATCACCGTTTGTACTTCTGCTACAAAGGGCAAAAATAAAGCAAACGAACAAAAAAGCCCTTAGAAATCCTTTAGTTAGAGTCATACATATTTTTAAAATGTTGTCTATCACTGAATGAGGGGGGTCTGTATACATTTTAATCCTTTTAAAAATGTACTCAAACTTCATGATTTGTCTCTCTGATATTAGTACATACAGTACATTCATAAGAATGTTAAGTTACAGTAAAGCATGGAGTTTTGTTTCCTAAAAAATCGATGGAGGAGTTATGGATACCCAGAAGTGGTTAAATGAAATACTCCTTAAAGAAAAAGTCCTTGGCTGGGTGCAGTGGCTCATACCTCTAATCCTAGCACTTCGGGAGGCTGAGGCAAGGGGACTGCTTGAGGCCAGGACTTGAAGGCCAGCCTGGGCAACTGATTGAGATGTGGCTAACAGAAAAATTAGCCAGGCATTGTAGTGCACGCCTGAAGTCCCAGCTTCTTGGGAGGCTGAGGCAGGAGGATCGCTTGAGCCCAGAAGTTGGAGGCTGCAGTGAGTTATGGTGTTGCCACTGCACTCTAGCCCGGGTGACAGAGGGAGACCTTGTTTCAAGAAACAAAAAACAAACAAAAAGAAAAAGTCCTTGAAGGCTCCTATTCCATTCCTTGTTCTGTGTTTCTCGCCACTGTCTGTGGCCACTTACTGTTTATTTGAGTCACTTTCCTTGTCAGTTTGGAATGACTCAGCCTGGGTGATGGCTTTGGAGACGACCAGCCATGGCAGCACTGGAAGCTGCCGTGTGAGGTGAGGTGATGGAGCACACAAGCTTTATGTCTTGTTCTCAGTCTACTCTTAGTGGAGAAATGTAGGGGTTACAGTGGCACAGCTCAGTCTGCCTCCCCAGGCCCCAATCCTGGATCAGTGACAATTCCCTGTTGCCCGCAGGTTGAAGCCCAGCTAACCCTGACAAGTCTGCAAGCTCTGCGTGGTCTGGCCCTGTTCCTTGCCTCCTTTACTTGGACTGCTTTTACCCACTCCAGCTCCTCTTTCCTCCTGGTCTTTGCACATGCTGTTCCCTGAAACGCTGCTTCTGTCTGTCTTCTCCGAGCTGACTGTTCATCCTTAGGTCTCATCTCCTCGGGGTCTTGTCTTGGATTCCTCCAGTTTGGATGAGATGTCTCTCTTGCGTGCTCTCCTAACTTCCATTTTGCAATTTCTATCGCATTATCTTGCAGTCGCCTGTTTGTGTCCATCATCTGTCAATGAGCCCGTGAAGTCAGGGCCCATCTTGGTTTTGTGCGTGTGACCACAATGTTGGGCATAGGCTTGGTGCTTTATAAATATCTGTTGAATGAAGGAGCGTGTAGAGAACAGAATGTGGTCTTTGATTACTTCTGTGTTTTGCTCAGTGTCTGATGCTCCACTGATCCTTCTGGCCAGTCCTCAAGACTCTGCCGGCCTCTTAGCTGAGGATAATGCAAATCTGCAGTATCGTCAGAGACAGTCAGGTGTTGGAAGTTTGCTTATGCAGAGAGAACAATTCGGAGTTTTACGTTTTTGGTTGTGAATTCAGAATCTTGAGTTATACATGAGCTGCAGTGGTTTGGTTTTTAAATTGAGTTTCTGCTTATTGTTAAATCCAAACTGAATCAACTGAAGGAAGGTCCTTATCGTTTGCTCCTCCCTGCGAGGACACTGTGGCTCTCTGGATATTCCTGTAAGACAGGAAAAGCGATCACAGATCAATTCGAGTTGCTGCCGCTGAGAAAGGAGAGGAAGATAGATGGTTCTGGCTTTGTGAGGAACCCTGCCTCCCTCTCTCCTCCTCCTCCCCTTCTCTCTGCCAATAATTACAAAGCTGAACTGAACTGCTACTGAGAATCCAAGTTCTTTCCTGCCTCTGAATAAGAGCACATAGATAGCATGTGCATCTAGATTCTTTGATTATATACGTACATACATACGTGCATACACTCATACTCTCTGCCTTCGGGCTGAAATGACAACCCTACATGAAGACCTATTTCTTGGTTCCTAAGCAGATGGACAGCTATGTTTATGTTTACCTAACTCTTTCTTGGTTAGTTGACTAGGATGTAGCTAAAAGAACAGGGATATGGAGTCTAGTGACTTGAACTGATTGTACAAATGCTGAGCACCTCTGATGTGCTAGACAATATTGGACTTGCCAATGTCAAGAGGACAAGCCTCTGATTCAGGTGGCTTGCTGTGTAGTGAAGTCATCCTACTGCCACTTTAACCTTGCAGGACAAGTCATTTAACCTCTTAAAACTTCCCATTTCTTAACTGTAAAATGAGGATAATAGCACTTACTTTCTCCTGTTGCTGAGGACATCTACCTGATAATGTTTGTACAATTCCACCTGACAGGTACCTGTTTATCCTTGACATCTCTCAATGCAGCGTCCTGAGCCCTTTCCAGCATCTGCTGGCTGAGGTAGATGTGCGCCCCCCCACACCTCTGCTGGGCTGCTTCACCCCTTGCTGTAAGCACCATTGGCTTTGGTTCCCACACCCGTGCCAAACTCTTTGGACAAAGAGCCTGTCATGCCCGTGTCTGTAATCTCAGTGCCCAGTGTGATGTCCGGCACACAGCACTTGACACGTTTGCTGCAGAATAAATTAAAGGACACGGGTTATGAATGGCTAAGTACTATACATGTCACATTGTTATTATAAGAACTTTGGGCAAGAAAACAGAAGAAAAAGGGAGGGTGCTTTGAGGCCCTGGAGATCAGAGGAGATCCTGGCATACTGAACTCTAGTTTTAAGGCTGTAAATGTGTGCTGCTTTTTACTGTGGATGCTGGTCAACTGCCCAAGGTAAAATAAACAAACAAACAAACAAAAAACAAACATCGTGAGGTCAGAGAGGAGGTCTGTATGTTTAATCTAGAAGTCAGCACATGCCCTCCTTAGCTACCAAAACTGCCAGATCTAGGTGGCTGGCAATTAGAGGCTCATTTTGATCACTTTATACCATGTTCTCCACAACTCACACGGTGGCACCTTCTTCCTGGTTTCCTCTCCCTTTGCTGGAAGAAATATGTTTCTCATCTTCTTGGAATGACCTTCATTTCTGCTTTGGTTGTATCTTTTTTGTTCTTATTGTCCATATAAATTAGAGAATTATTATGAGTTATTGTGTTAGGATTCTCCAGAGAAACAGAACCAATAGAAGATAATTTATTTACTCTGAGGCATTGGCTGACGTGATTATGGAGACTGAGAAGCACCATGATCTGCCACATCCACGCCACTGGTGTAGTTCAGTCATAGTCCGAAGGCCTGAGAACCAGGGAACCGTCGTTGTAAGTCCCAGTCTGGAGGTTGGAGAAGGTGTGATGAGATGCCCAGGTGCAGGCCCTGAGACAGGAGAAAAAATGGGGTGACTGGTGAATTCCTCCCTCCTCTCTGCTGCTTGTTCTGTTCAGGTCCCCAGTGGGTTGGATGAGGCCCACCCACATTGGGAAGGGCCTTCTGTTTCACTGAGGCTACCATTCAAATGCTAATCTCACTCTCACAGACACACCCACAGATGATGTTTCAGCTGGGCACCTTGTAATTCAGGCAACTTGACATATAAAATTAACCACCACAGTTATTAATAACGTTTGGGTTGAAAGGAGAATGTTCTTGTCTATAGTGTGTGTGCACACGTGTCTGTATACAGTTTTTAACACAATCTGTGAGAAATAAGGAGTAAGCACTCTTGGGGAAAAGATCATCTCAAAAGATCATTTTTTTCTCTTTACCCGCCTCTTTGACTCTCAGCATTGAAATCAAAGTAAGGCCTGATGGTTTGGAAAGAAAGAGCAACTCTTAGCAGTTAATGCACAGTGTTCTAGGTAGAGTAAGTTCTTACTGCTTGATGACTGAATGAATGCATTTTTGAGAAGGGGCATTCCTTCTTAGGTAAAGCCTGCTAATTCTTCTTCCCACAAATTCTCTTTTCATCCCTTCCCTAATTTCTGCAGACTGGGGGGTGGGAATGGGGGGATAGAGTGATCTCTTCCTTCCTTCTTGCTGGGCTTGCCACAAAGCATGTTAAATGATCTCGATGTTTCTCCAATCTATAAATAAGCACTTCTTCTTAAAATGGGGCCATCATGCGATCTGACTGTATTTATTCTTGTCATTCTCTTCTTCTCTCCTCCCACAGGGAAATGGCACATTTCAGAAGGGTTGTATCTTTCACAGACCATGTATCAGAGCTAGTGAAGCAGTTTCTTACTCTCAGACTTGCTTGTCCTAGGCTCTGTGAGCCCTCCAGAAGAGCGACCACAGTTCTGTAGACATCCATCCCGTGCGTCCTCTGTTTCACACGCCTTCTTACTACGTTACTCTTCTCAAGTTTACAAATCTCTTTTCATTGATTTCATTTTAGTTTGGCATCGTGGTGTAGTGAGACTAGCACTTGGCTGGGAATTAGGACGAGCTGTGTCCTTGGATAAGACACTTACCAGGCTTGTAGTTTTTCTCTTCAGAAGTTGAACTACCCAGCTTGGTGGTTCTCTGGCTATAAAGGCGTTTTGACATCTGAATTCTGGAAGGATGCAGTGGGAGTTTCAATCTTTCATACTTTATGCTTTCCAGGAGTAATTTGGTTAGCTATCTGATGCATTCCCATGAGAACCAAGAAAACTGCACTGGCTCCTTCAGATAGAAACTGGTAGAAATGAAAAGCTTATAGTTGTTGGGGGCAATTAATTTATTTCAGGTATGCTGATAATAAGCTAGAACCAAATTGCTCAGTGGACCCATGCACATTATTTAATATTTTTACTGTTTATATTTTTCTCATTTTCTAAACTACTTTGGATGGTGGAGTATTTTGCTGCTTTTGTTTTTGGTTAAGAACCCCTTCCCCCCTTAGTGACGATGGTGCTGTAACTGCCCTCATCCCCAAAAGGTCCTTATCACACATCCAGCTAGGACAGGGCAGGCAGGCATCTCGTATAATTAGACTCAGCCCTAACACACTGTTTTTCTTATATCCAGGGATTAACTCCTTCCATTAAAGACTCATGCTAGGGGAAGAACAGGTAACGAAGTGTTTGTTGCAATGATGAACTGTCCCTATTTTACCTTCGGACTGCAGAGTGATCTGCTTGGAAACTAATTAGAGCATTTCCCCAATGGTGTTAATGATCTACTTCTACATGCCTGTGGTCTCCTAGACAGTGGTACCACGTGTCAGAAACTGCCATAAAGCAGCCATCTCCCTAGCCTGTCTCCCTCTCATAGAAGAATGCTGAGAGTAGCTCATTCCTTCCACTGAATCTCACACCTTTTATTTCAGGCTTGTTTAAGGGTTTTTAGTCTACCATGATGCTCCTCACTTTCTGTTCTTTAAGATCCTCTTTGCTTTTGGATCCCACGATGGACAAGGAAAATGTGCACCATCTTTAATATCATATACAGGATAGGAAACTTTCAGGTGCTCAAAGTCTGGTCAACATTTTCTGGTGGCACAGGTGAAAATGACCTTTTTATGGAAGCCTGCTAGGTCAGACTCTTCCGCATCTCCCTGAGGATAGACCTGATTTCTTTCTGATATGGCTGGTATATTTGCCATTTGGACGGAGGATAAGGATGGTCATTTATCATGCTGTGGCAGCTGTGCATCACCTGCATCTGGTTCCATTGCAGCTGGAGCATCATTTAGTCCATTGGGTTTCTTTGTTTTTAAGGATAATTTTTGTTTAGCTCACATGTTGAGTGGAAGACACAGCCCTATCTTTTCTTTCTCTTATAGTGTGCTAAAGATTTGGGTTCTGTGGCCTTAGGCAGTTATTTGCATGGTTAAAGGTAGCTATTTACACTTTTTAGCAAATTTCATGCCCCTTTCTGCTGGGTCCTGGTATTTTTTGTTTTTGTGTATCATAAACCACAAAAGTGCTGTGATTTCCATGGAAGGATATGGAAAATTAGGAGATAAGACTGAAATTAGAAATGAGAATTCCTGACTTTAAATATGATGCTCATTTTCACCACTGGTTAAGGGCTTTAGACCACATAATTCAATGAGTAAATCAGTACAGCATATTTTTGTTTACACTTTCATTGTCAAGGCTAATTGTTTTGATGTAAAGATTCTGCCTTGATTGGATTTCGTAATCCGAACTGGACATAAACATGTGGTATTTTGTTTGAACTTTTACAAGACTAACTTAATTTCACATTTCACAGATAACACAGAGCCAGGGCCACATTTTCATAACAATGCCTCCCTTGTAGAGAAGAGGTTTAAACCATAATGCAACTAAGATGAAATAAAAAATGTAAAAAGAACTGTAATAAATGGATTTGCTCCTTCTTTCTTGATGGACTCTATGATCAGCTTTTAGCCTTGATGTATATATCACAGACTGTATTATTTCCTCATTTTCACATAGGTTCAGAGTACTAGGAATGGAAAGAGGAAAGGGGGGGTGTCAACTTCTTAAGACTTCTTTTTAAGTATGGCTGTTACTTTCTGTGACTCCTATAATTCAAGGAACTGAGAACAAACACCAGACGGTAAACTCAGAAACAGATTGCCCAAAGAAAAATTCCCTAAAGAGTTGTTGCTACTTTTTTTCTTATGTTACCTTTTTTCTTGTGGGATTCCATCCCATAATATGTACTTTATAAGTTGCCTCTCAAACTTTTCTGCTTTTTTTTAGAGTAGTAGTAGTATTTCTTTAATTACTATATGGAAATGTACATAAAGATGAAAGACCTTTCTAAATACTGTTATAAAATTAATTGATAATTCCATAGATGTGTATTGCCACATGGATAGAAGATAAGGATGGTCATTTGTCACAGATACTGACAACTGAGAAAAAAATGATTAAAGGGAGTTGGCCTTGTGTGTAAGAACAACCATGGCCAATTAATTTTACTTATTTTTCTTTTAATGTGTGCACAAGATGAATGTAAACATCCTGTGTACATCTAAAAGTTCTTTCAATAAATGCAAAATCATTATAAATGATAGCGTGGGTTTTTTTCTCAGTGGCAGATAAATCAATGCTTCTAACAATTGCTGGCTTCTCATCTATGGTATTTTTTTCAATCGTTGCTAATTTGGTAGACTAAAGGCATCAAGTTTTATTTAGCTTTTTAAAACACTTTTGTGGTTTTTTTCCATTGATATTTTGCTTAGAAAGTCTATTTCCACCCTAAGATCAAGCAAATATTCAGTTAAATAGATGAAATATTACCTGTTTCATTTTTCCATTTAGGTTTTAAGATTTTGTTAGAGAAGTTTCCGCTCATGTTCAGAAGTGACAGGAGCAGTGTGATGAGCTGCAGGTGCTCATCACTCAGCTTCAGCAATGATCAACACGCGACTAAGCTTGTTTGTGCCCTACCGCACTTCTCACCCCTCTTCCACCTTATTGTTTTGAAGTATAATTCCTTCACAGTTCCATCTGTAAATATTTCAGTATGTATCTTTAATAGGCCTTAAAAAACCCAACCAAACAAAATGTCATCATCACATGTAATAAAGCTGACAGTAATGTCTTCATATTATCTAATTAATACCTAGAGTTCAAATATAATACCTATTGTTTTGGGCAGTGAGGATATAGCCTATAAAAGTAAGGCCTGTAAGTCTCAATACCCAAGAGCCAATATTCTAGTGTGAGGAAACAGACAAAGTAGAAGTAAAATAAAAACAGGATGATTTCTGCTAACGATCAGTGCTCTGTGAGAAGCACAGTGGGTAACAGGAAAAAGGTGACCGAGGCCCAGACTGAATCTGTTCCAGGTGGGGTGGTCAGGGAAGGGCTAAGGCCAGGTGAAGAGAAGGAGCTGGCCCTCGGGAGCCCAGGGGACAGTGTCCCAGGCAGAGAGGTCTGCCAGTGCACCAGGAGCTTGGTGGGCCTGCGGAGTGTGTCATCTAACCAAGAAAGCTGTTTTCACTGTTCATGCTGGCTTTAGTTATAGTCATTTGTAATGTGTCACTTTTCAGTGTCTAACTTTTCAACAGGGTAAATAGAAAGAACCATCCAAATATACTGGTAGTGAACTTTGGTGTGAATTTTGCCTTGTTAGTTATGCTTAATTGCTCCTAGACATTTCAGAAAAAAATGAAACAGAAAATTCAGGCTTCTTAAAGACCTTTTTGAAATATACAACGCCCTAAGGAAACAGACCCTTCTCTGTGTGTAATAATAGAGCTCTAGTTTCTGCAGGGCAGGTTCCTTCTTGAGATTTGGGGCACTTCCTGATTATTTCTGGGTAAAATAAAAGTGACAACTTCTTTTTTTGTTGTTTTTTTTCCCTAACAACTTTTTAATACTTCTTCTTCTCTGGGTAAAAACCAGGAAGTGGGAAATGAATGTATAAAAACCAACAATACCTAACACCCACATGTGTGTATTTTGATGAACACGTGAGCATATGTATGGGTGAGAGGAGAGAAAGGATGCATAGAGAAGATGGGTTCTATTAAATTTGATTTAATTGAAATGGCAAATTAGAGCACATTCTTGTCTTAATCTTTTCTGTAATAAACATAAAATGGGGTATTACGTTCATGTGATTGAACAAAATTGGATGATTCCAACCTTTCTTTCTCAGCCATTAAAAGAAGAATTTGAAAGAAGCAGTCTTTGCATATACACACTGAGAGTTTGTCAGCCTTTCTTCAAACACAGCCAGCCACAGTCAGACTAAACATTCGTAGACATTTTATTTAGTCCACAGTGAAGGTATTTGTTGATTCACGTATTTTCTTTTTAGAAGAAAATCTTCAAGGTTAGTATTCACCACTGAATTTAACACAAAGTAAAATCCCATTGTGTTGTAAGACAGCTTAAAATGCTGTCTTTGATTTAATCTAGAAGATTCTATTATAGTCACTACTGAAAAAGGTGCTGGTAATTTAGCTTAACCATCAGCTACAATAAGGGCTGTGGATAGTTTTGCAATTTATGACATTATTACTCTTCCTCATTTGTCTTCTTGATTTGCCAATCATCAGTGCTCTCATGTCCCCAGGGACTAACTACTGGATTTTTCTTCTCAGTACATGGGATATCAGTAGGTGGGATAGAGAGTTTATGGTAGATTCAGTTTGTCTTTATTTACTCAAGCACTCTTCCAGGGCTTGGAGCTGTCAAAGGTGAACTAGGAAATTATTGTTTACATCTGCCAGGAATTCACTGTTCTTTTATGAGCTTTCATGCCCTTCAGAGAACATTTTTTTATACACCATGATTGTCAGAGGGGGTCTGGGATAATTTTAGAGTGGTTCAGAGATTGCATGTCAGCAGCTTCGTCTGCCGTGGCTTTCGATGCTCTGTAGTAACTGTTTTCTTAAAATCTAAGTTTGCTTGGCAATACCTTTTTTTTTTCTTAATGAGAAAATGATAGACACATCCCTGGGTGCCCACCACTCATTTAGTCAAGATTGCTAAGTATGTGAAATCAGTAAATTAAGTGAACATGAAGGACTTATTTTAATAGCACAGTTCTGGCAAAAGTAGAGCTTATTAAGTACAGTATTGTTGAGCTGTTGTTAAATAGCAAGCATTTATTGTGTTCCTGCATTTAAAACACTTTCAAGCATTGTAGAGAAAGAAAAGCACATAAGCTGTGGTCTTTTTTTTTTTTTTAATTTTTTTTTTATTGGGGGAAAACTACAAAGCGTTTACAGTCACAATTTGTAGTGAGCTGATTTCCCATAAGCTGTGGTCTTTACCTTTAAGGAACTCATAGCCTAGTTCAGATAAGACGTATGTGTAAGAAGATAAGAAATAGCGTAAAGCAGTATGTGATCAATGCCAAATGCAAATGTGTGCTAAGGGCTTTCAAACAGGGAGAGAGTTCTTGGTGAACTAGAAAAATGATAATGGCAGTGACAGCAGCCAGCATTTACTGAGTGCTTGCCATGTACTAAGTACTGATCAAGTATTTTACAGGTATTTGTTCATTTAATCTTCACGTCAGCCACGTGAGAAAAGCATATCTATTATTATTGCTATTTTACAGCTCAGAAAACTGAGTTAGGTTAGCTAGCTGGCACAGGGTCCCACTCAAAGGAAATGTTGGAGCCTGAGTTAGATTCTGGGCTGGCTAAGTCCAGAGCCACCATCTTATCCATGCCGGGTGGTCTAGGAAAACTTGATGGAAGCGGGGACCTTGTGAGCCGAGGAAGCAGGCCTCCTGGAAGAGGCTGGTGTGTGTAGGGAAGGAGTGAAAGATAAGGTGTTAGGGGTGTGATTAAAGGGTCCTCAGTCCAGGTTTAAGCACTTGGACCTGATCCAGAACGCAGCTGGAGAACCAGTGAATGAGCTTAGCAAGACAGTAACATGATCACCCTGAGAGGACGGATGTCACAGAGGAAAGTTGAGTGTGTTGCAGGGCAGCCACTATGGCTCCCATTTGGGTTTTCTGATCCTGGCTGCTTCAGTCTTGTGGCCGTTCAGTGGTTTGTTTGATTTTCCATTAGCCCTTTCTCCCTTGGCCTTGAGGGATGAATATCTACAAAATCTCAGGTATCCGGCTGTAGGAGCACCCTGTCCCACTGGTGAGGCACTGGGCTTTCCACCAACTCGTAGTTGGCCTAAGTCTTGCTGCATACGCTGCCTTAGATGGCAGAAGGTAAGGTCAGGTGTTGTCCCTCCCCCTCAAGGGTTTCCTTACGCTTTTCTAGATTTTGGGCCCAAAGTCCACATTTCAGAGCAATCTGGAAACCCAGGAGGGGAGTGGGTGGCATGTGAAGACCCTTCCAGGATAGCCGTAGACCTAGCTGTCCCCTGAGGCCTGGACCGGGTCCCAGGGGCTGATTAGAAGGATGCTTTGTGATCACTCGGTCAAGACCGCATGTCTCTAGTGAGCGCAGTTAGGGGAGTAACCACAATCTTCTCCTCTGTGCTGATTAATCTGGGATTTAAGTACAGGCTCCAACATAAAGTGTAAGTGGTGGTAGCTCAAAGAAGCAAACCAAGCTTAACATTAAATGACATGGTGCTCCTGGAAATGTGGAATGACTCGGAACAAAGGTTACTTACTGCATCTATGACTCTTTTTAGACAAAGAAAATATGTGATTAAGAAATATTTTGGCAAGATCTCACCAAGATAATTTACTGGGAAGGAGGCCCAGGACTCAGCCAGGCAGGGAAAATGTGGGGTGTTTGCTTGGGTTGTGGAAGGAGTGCATTTTACAGTATGGAAGTAGATTGAATGCCTGGGGGAGGGGGTACCATGATACAGGTTTATGCTGGTGGAGGATTCCTGCAGACACCAGAGTAAGTAGAGGAAGGCGTCTGCTTACACAGGGACCAGGGTAGGGCTCAAACCTATCTCCGCTCATCAGGCGTGGTTTGAATCTTTAGAGACACAGCACAGTACATTCACTATTTTATTTTAAGCCATGGCTAACTTTTCTTTAGTCTTCTCCAGGAGGAAAACTTGATGTTTGCTGTCATCCTGGCCTAAAAATGTCCACGGTTGCGCGAACAGGCAAGCTTCCGTAAGCAGATCAAATTTGCCATTCTGGTTCCAACATTTGACTACCTAGCTTTTTATAAAGGAGGAGAAAAAAAAAGAGGGAGCTGACATCAACTGATGTTTCAGGTTTGAGGGTGTTTGGAGAAGTGGGAGTTCTCTGCCTGGTCTTTTGTGGACGTTGGATGTGTGTCTGCCTTCTGGCTGGCCATGCTTCCCCCAGGCGGATTCTCTCAGAATCATTTTCTCCTGCTGGAAGTCTCTTCCCTCCCCCAGCTTTGTCTTTTTCTCTGACATCTGCCGCACACTCTCTCCAGGGCATGCGGTCCAAACCCTCCCGGGAGAGCTTCATCTGCTTAGTGTAACTTCTGGAAGAAGATAGAACTGATGGATTTTCATGCGCAAATATGGGCTCACGGTGATGTTCCTGCCAGAAGTGCCACGTACTCAGTGTCACAAGCATGAATTTATGATGCAATTTGGAAAGGGTCAGAATGTTCAAAGATGAGATTGATGCCAGTCTGTGAGCACTCTGTGATGCTGAGGTAACTGAAGTGTATCTCGTGGTGTCCAGAGCTGAAGTCCTCCCCTGCACATGCCAAGAAGAAAGAGATGGCTCTGCAGACCGGGAAGGGGTGTGGGATGCACATTTCTCGCTGCCTTTCAGTTGGTAATCTGGACACGGGCTGGCAGGTGGAGATCAATGTGAGGCAGACGTGGCATGAACTGTCCTCCCCCCGTCTCCCCACACCTCTTCCTTACAGGACACCTGTCCATTTTGTGTAAATTCAGGCACCATGTTATAATATTCCTGCAATTTCATTTTTTGTTCTTGTTTCAATATTGGACTTCATATACAAAGAATAGGATTAGTCATACTCTTTCATGACACATCCTCTTCACATTTTTATTTATGTAGAAGGATGTAATAGACAACTGTCTTAGTTCAGGTTTCTATAACAACATACTATAAACTGGGTGGCTTATAAATGACAGAGATTTATTTCTTTCAGTTCTGGAGGCTGGAAGTCTGAGGTCAGGGTGCCAGCATGGTCGAGTTCTGGTGGTGGCCCTCTTCCCTCTGTGTCCTCATATGGGTGAGGGAGCTCTTCAGGGTCTCTTTTATTAGGGCACTAATCACTTTCATGAGGGCCCCACCCTCATGACTTAATTACTTCCCGAAGGTTCCACCTCCAAATGCTATCACATTGAGGGTTAGGGTTTTGCCATGTGAATTTTAGGTGGACACAAACATTCAGTCTGTACCAGTGACCATAAACCCATCCCCAAAACAAAAGATAGGACCTTGAAAATAACCTATATCTGACCAGATCATGGGCCTCCCCATGTCTCATCCTTCGTCCTTCCCTACCCAAGGTAACCTTGCCTGAATCCTGTGTGCATCTTCCCTTTCTTTTCTACATACTTTCTTCAGCTCTGTGTCATCCTACAGGAGAGCATAAAATATATATACATAAAAAGTACGTATCTCTGTAGGTAATATACTTGATTTTAGTTGTCTTCTTTATAAAAGGAGCATCAGACTCTATATAACCTTTTGGGGCTTTTTTACTTAGTATTTTTATTGCTAATGTTCATCTGTATTGCTACATGTCATTGGTTCATTTGCTTTGTCTGCTGTATAATGTTCTGTTCTATGTAATTATACTCTGTTTATTCTTTTACTGTCCCACTGCTGGGCATTCAGGTTGGTGCTAGGATTTTGGCTATTGCAGACAGGTTTGCCATAAATATATTTGTGTACAGGTAATCCGTTGTCCATATGCAAGAGATCCCTTTGTGTATATGACTCCACGTTTTGAAAACCAGCAGTGGACTGTATGCTGGGAGACCATTTGTGGGAAGCACAGTAAAGGTAAATCCTTAGTACGTTATATTTCACTTTGGTGTGAAGAAGTAGCATGTAAACTTTGTAGGAGACAAGATGCTTCTATGGTTTGAATATTTGTCCCCTCCAAAATGCATGTTGAAATTTCATCTGCGGTGTGGCAGTATTGAGAGGTGGAGCCTTTAAGAGGTGATTGGTCATGAGGGCTGTGCCCTGATGAATGGATTAATCCTTTCGTGAATTAATGAGTTACCATGGGAGGGGGACTGGTGATTTTACAAGGAGAGGAAGAGAGAGAACTGAGTTAGCACACTCCGCCCCTTGGCCATGGGATACCCTGTACTACCTTGAGAAGGCCCCTACTACATGCAGCTTCTTGGACTTCCCAGTCTCCAAAACTGTAAGAAATAAAGTTCATGTCTTTATAAATTATCCAGTTTCAGGTATTCTGTTACAAGCAACTGAAAACAGACAGGTACCTTCTTATTTTAACTTTGTTCCTTCCACCAACTTTCAAGCCCTACCCAGTGCTTGGAATGACTCTGGGCACACAGTAGGCACTTTCTTTCATCGTGGCTTCACTGTAGTTAATGCCTGTTGACTTCATCTTATGTTAAATTCTTTGAAAGTAAAGCCACGTTCCCTATGAGACGAGTCACTTGTTCCTCTAATCAGGTCAGTTGTTTTCTTTGCATTGTTTTATTTAGCATCTTCCATAAACTAGGCAGGCACTATCTTAACAGGGCCTGGTTCTTGGTCTTAAAGTACTTCTGTCTAGTGGGGAGAGGTTGTGTACAAGCTGAGGATTAGAATGCATTATGGTATGTGCTGTAATACTTAGGTCACAGAGAAAGGGTGCTTACCTCTCCCTGGGAGAGAAGACTTCCAGGGTGGGAGGGGGCGACAGTGTTGGATCTGATATGTGGAGCATGGGTAAGAGTTCACAAGATAGATCAGGGAGGCAGATATGGTGGGCTATTTCAGGAAGTTAGAGCCATGGGAGAACATGGTACACTCAGGCCATGGCAGGTGGTTGGCTTTGACTGGAGCATGCAAGGTGCAGTTGAGTGAAGGCACACGAGGCAAGTCAAATGGCTTGCTTGTGCTTTTGTGAGTCTCTTCCGTTTTGGGGTTTTCAGATAGCCCGTGGCCATTTTCGTTTACTCTCAACCTCTATCTCACAACTAGTCTGTGTCTGTGCTGACATCCTCTCACCCTTTCCCTTGGTGGCACGTATAGTTGGCTGAGCGGGCAGGTCTGACTATGGGCCCAGAGTAGGGGGAAGACCCCGGTCACCTCTGGCCCTTGTCAGCCTGTGTGCTTGGACAGTAGAGTTCACCCAGGTGGAGACGCAGGAACAGCCTCTGGGCACGGAGTGGTGTTTTTCTCTCCAGGGACTAGACCAAGATAACTCCTTGGCAGGGGTAGCAACTGTATGTGCTGGAGTGATGCTGCTGCCCACTTCTGGCTCATTCTCTCCCCTCCCTCTGTCTCCAGTGGCTTCCATCCATTTGCTTTCTAGTATCGAGGCACCTGGGGAAGCTGCAGGGAAGGCCGCTCCACCCACACGCTTCTCTGCCTGTCTGTCTCAGGGACTCTGTGGCCAGAGGGAGTGATGATTTCAGGAAAGAGTACCAGAGAGGGCCGGTGGACAGCAGGAGGTTCTCTTCTTGGAGAAAACAGCTAGTCCTCTGCGATCAGTTCTCCCTCTAACTGGAGAGATTAGACAGCCACCACACACACAGATGCAACCACTTGGGAAGATAGGATGGAGTTGTATCGAGTAAAATTTTTATTGGAATAGATGGTGGTAGAGGAACACTCTATGTTATGCCATGGCAGAACAGAATGTTAAAATTTAGGTGACTTTTTGGAAGTCTTTATTTTAGGTCTGTTTTGTTAGAGATCTAATTTCTTTGTGTTCTCATACCTACCTAGCACAGTGGTTAGGGACACAGACTAACGTTTGATAGACCTGGGTTTGAACTCTGCCTCTGTTGCTGCTTAGCTCTGTGACTTGTGGCATATTAGTTAACCTCTGAGGCTCTGTGTCCTTAGTTGAAAACTGGGACACTAATACTTAGTGCTCACATTGGGTTATAATGAGGGTTATGTAAGGCGTCATGTATATAAAATATTTTATTATACAATAACTTTTTATGGAGTTGTTTGAATTTGGGACTCATGTTGCTTTTATAAAAAGTTTGCTTATTCAGAAGAGTTCATGAGGTGGCCGTCTCAGAATGAAGTGGACCATCCTCTGTCATGCTCTATAGATACTTCATGTCATTCAGTGCAGAGAGTAAGTGGAAGGTTGATCATACACAGACAGAATGGGGCACCTCTCTGCCTAAACATGCTGCTTTCTCATTTTCGAAACAATATTTTAAAAAGTCCCCTTCCCTGTAAAACTCTCCCAGTGAAAACTCTTTCTCCACCTGGTTATTGTCACGGTGTCTATTGCAACCTTCTCTCTGCTTTCAGATATTTAGCTCTGTGGAGTTGTAATCATTTATCCACGGGTACTTTTGTGTGTGTTTCTTCCATCTCTCTCTTTCAAAGACATATTCCTGCTGGTGCATGGAATAAGATGTTCTTTTCCTTTCTTGTGGAGGTGCTATTTTCGATCTCCTTAAGGAGCTAGAACAGAATTTGGCTCAGCATTTATCATGTATCAGTTTATCACTGTGCTTTTTCCCTCTTAGATTGACATGTGTCAACGGAAAATGCGGACTCGGTCATGTAAAGATGGTGCATGTCGCTTAGCATGTGCCATCTCTGTACCTTTTGATTGCGGAATTTTGATGAAATCTGTCAAAGGGTGAGAAGATAGGCTCATGCGAAACATTTAGTTTTCTGGCATTTTCACGCATGTCAAACTCATCAGGTGTAGACTGAGTGTACGTTGTCCTTCCCTTTAATGGTGTTATCAAATCTGGTCCAAATTCACAGGACTCCTTAGAAAACTTTTGTGATATGAACAGAATCTAATGAGTTGAAATAGAGATTTCTCTACCTTCTTTAAGTAGCATCTTGAGAATGAAGTGATAACGTGGGGATACAGACAGGGACAAAACAGTGTGGAGGGAGTTGGAGAAAAGAATAAGGGGGAAAGCAAGGGAGCCGCATCAAAGGCCATTGCTTTTAAGGAATTGGAATTCTTCCATCAGACATTAGAATTCTCCTTCCAGGCACTGGCGTTTGCCCTAGGTTTTCTCTACTTTCGTTGGATCCTGGGTTTTCCAGGTGAAGTAAGTTGCATTACAGTCCTGCCCAGTTTTGCACTTCGAGGGGGTTGGTGGTGAAATGGAGCAGACACTAATGATGCAAGATGGAGGGAGAACTAGTTTCGTTAATGTGACTCAAGACCTGGCACGGCTGTCTTTTCCCAACTCAAAGTTTCGTCCAGTAGGCTCTGTAACACGTGGAGTCAGATTTTGAGGAGGTTCCAGCTCTCACCTTCACGCTGTCTTGTTTGGTAGCCAGGTAGAGGGTGTTTGTGTTTTTTTGACACCTCCTCCCCATCACTTTTGCTCCAGCACTGGAGACCCGGGGGTGTCCTGAAGGATTAGGAGGAACGCTCGCCGTTCCCCTTGTCCTCTGACCTAGCCGCGCACTCAGGGAGGTTTGGAGTCTCATGTGGTCAGCAGCCCTGAGCATGGCCAGTTGGCTTTTGCCACATCACCAGTGACATATTTCTTCTTCCTGATCGTCGACTCATGGAACGTTAGCATTAGAAAACCCTTGCGGTTCTTACAGTCCAACTTCTTCATTTTAGACATGAGGAACTCTAAAGGCCAGGGGAGAGGTGGTGATAGGTGTAGAGGAAGAAAAAAATCTGTTTTTCCTCTAAATTAGACTACCAAAAGATGGGTTAACTAGAGAAAAAGGAAAATTAACACATGCAGCACACATCACCTGCGAGAAACCTCAGTGATGAAAACTCAAAGGCTTGTTTTTTCTTTCTTTCTGTACAGCACTTGTCACTGTCTGACATTGATCTTAGTTTTTTGCTTAATGTTTGTCTCTTTTCACTAGTTTGTGCACTCCATGGGGACAGTGATTTTAGTCTCTGGTTCCCTGCCGTATGCTCAGTACCTAGAGCTGTGCATAGGACACAGTGGGCAAATATTTGTTGAAACACTGAATGCATGAACTTTGGGCAAGTAACTTAACCTTTCTGTACTTTAATTTCCTTATGAGTAAAATAGGGATAAAAATAGTGCCTGCTTCATCGAGTTGCGATGAAAACTAAGAGAGTTAACCCATCTAAAGCACTTATGGCCAGCCTGGCACGGAGTAAATGTTCAATAAAGGTTCCCTATTATTATAATTATTAAATATTTGACTTCTAGACTGCAAACTCCTCAAGGACAAAGACTGTTTCTTATGTCATCTTTTTATTTCTCATAGCAATTTGGCAGACACATGATTGATATTCAGTGTTTGTTGAGAAGATAGATAAATAAGTTATAGAAAAATTGTAGGCAGTACCTCTGTAAATGTTTGTTACATTTAAATGAATAAATTTCCTTACTGTCTTTTTCCCTAAGCTTCAATCTGTGAACCTACACAGAATAGTATAATTATGTTGTGCCTTATTAGCTCATCACTTAGGCAGTGGGGCCAATAATTCATTTTTGTTGCCATGACATGGCTGACATTTCTTGGGGATTGACAGCAATGGCAGAAACTTGGTGGGTCATGAACATCACCCCAGCCTGTACGATACACAAGAGCCACTTGAGAGCTCTTTCATTCGTAGTTGATACTTCACAGAAACGCTTCCCTGGCAAAGGAGGTACTTAGTAGAGGCTGCAGACATCTGAGCAGACAGACGCAGGAAAAGATGGAAGGGAAGGTCAAGGGAGAAACATCTCCATGCTTAAGAAACAGTTTAAAGGTTGTAAAAGGATTTCACTTTTAAATTTGAGCCAGTTGTTTGACTTTTGTGGGCCTTACAATTTCTTTGGTAAAATTAGAGACTATGACCAGATCATCTCCAAGGAACTGTCTTACTATTTAAATTTCCTGATTCTGTGGAAAGTGTTGAAGAAGGCTCCAGACTGATCAAGAGTTTAAGGGTTTAGATTTAAGTGGAGATACCGATAAAGAGAAAGGGGATGTTTCTGTAAGAGCCTTGGGCCAGTGGCTAAATATTAATGGCATGTAGTACCTGTTTGCGAGAGGAAGTGCAAAATTATAGGATAGTGATTAAGTAGAAAATGAATTCAGAATCCCCATCTTCACAACAATTTCTGACCTCCTGGTTTGGATGAGCATATTTCACATGAACTTAGTTGCATGTTGGCTGTCCAGTCTGGGCGTCTGTTTTGTGAACCTTTCCCATAACTAATCCCCAAGAGATTTCCAATCATGCCCATAAGGTAATGCAATTTGGCAAGAGGATTTGGACCTTGACGAAATCTCTTGCCCAATTTGGCATCCAGAGAAGGCTGACTTGCCTAATTTGAAAAGAAATTGAAAACAAAAACTAAAAACAAACCTCTGGTTGTTACTTGTTTGATGAAATGCCATAGAAAACTATAATTTTTTTTTCCATACTCCATTACCATAGAGAGTATTTTTACCATTGACTAAATATCTGTCCTTGATTTCCTGTCCTTCCTTAATGCAGTGTTCTGATGAGGCTAAACCATTACAGCAGTGGTGTGAAGTGGAAGAGTGTGTGTGTGTGTGTATTTTGTACAGTATGTGTCTGCCTGCATTCTCAACATCTACATTAGCATTAGTTTTGTATTGCTTCAAAACAAATTACCACAAATTTAGTGGTTTAGCACAACATATGTTTATCATCTCAGTTTCTGTGGGTGAAGAATCTGGATGTAGCTTGTCTGGGTCATCTGCTTAGGGTCTCACAAGGCTGTGATTAATATGTTAGCCAGGGCTGTGGTCTCATCTGAGGCTTGACTGAGGAAAAACCCATTATTGTTGGCAGAATTTAGTACCTTGTGGTTGTGGGACAGAGGATTTCAGTTTCTTATTAGCTCTTGGCCAGAGGTTGCCCTTAGTTTCTTGCCATGTGGGCCTCCTGACATGGCATCCCACAACAAGGCAGCTTGGTCTTTCAGAATTAGCAAGGAAGTTTAATATTTTCCCATAGCACAAGTGTCTTTATAGACCTGACCTCAGCTTTTCCCCTGTTATCCCTGTCTGGTAAGATAGAAGTAGGGAGAACCAAGATCCAAAAAGACTAAATGAAATGTCTAAGGTTGCAAAGCAGCTAGAGATTGCATTGGAATAAGAATATAAATTGATTAATAACAAAAATGAACACTTACTATATGTCAGGCATGGTGCTAAGAGCTTCACATCAGTGCATTCTTGTTTAATTCCCAGCACAACCCTCTGAGTTAGGTATTACTATCACTAAAGCATTTAACAGGTGGGGAAATGGAAGATTAGAGAGGTTATATAACCTGGCTAAGATTCATAGACAGAAAGTGCACAGCCCAGATTTGAACACAGGCAGGCAGATTCCAGAAGTGACTACCATTGCACTCTGAAGACCTCTCCATTAGAGCCTGATACCACTGTGTTTGGGATTTTCCCTCTCCTTTATTAGATACTTAAGTTGCTGCAATATTGGAAAGGGATAATTGTAACAGGGTGCTCCTTTAAAAGTGCATTAATAAAATGGAGGGACGACATTCGTTCTTTTTTACTTGAGCCACGCTTCCTCATTTTTCTGGAGACACCTAGGACAAGTGGAAGGAAATCAGAATTTAGTGGGATTTGCATGTGTTAATAACACTTTTGCTGTGTACGCATCCAAAAAAAAAAAAATCAAACATGCAAACTCGTCAAAGTTGGTAGAATACAGCTTGTTCTTTTTTAATTCATTTAAAATGTTCATTTTAATGAAGCCTTATCCATTTTATTATTCCATAAGACATGAATAATCTAGAAAAGGCAGTATAGTTCTATTTTTCCAACATATAAAACCATATGTAGATGGGTCTTGTTGAGAGGTGTAAAAGATTTGAGTATTAGAAACTGAAATTTTAGAGTAAAAAAACCCAGGGATGTGTGTATTTCTTCTATATTTGCAGAAACTCAGCTATGCTGCAGGAGACTTTAAAATCTATAAATACAGTGAAGAAATAAAATACGGAGGAGGTTTGCTGATTATTGAGCTTTTTCACGAGTAGTGAAATGGTGAAATGGAGCAGCTGTAGGTTGGAGGTGAGGAGGGTAGAAAAATGCCCCGTTGGCTCAGATCCAGGCAAACGTCCCAAACTGTCGCGGCCATGCCCCCAAATTATGTATTAGTAAAATGTAGAATGGCAGGGTCGTTCAGCTTCAATCATGCTGTGTACCCCCTCCTCATTTGCATGCATTCAACTTCCTTCATTAAATGATTATGAATTTGCCTTCTCTGAACTGATGGTAGAGAACTTCTTTTATTTATTTATTTTTTTATCAGAAAACAAAGCCAGATATTTTTACGTTTTATTAGCTACAGTATAGATCCTAGAGCTGCCTCATGCCCTCCCCTCCCCCCCCACCATGGGGTCAGGCCTTCCCAGGAGCCCCTGGCCCGCTGGAAGTCCTGCTGCAGCTGAGCAAGGGGTTCCCTCTGTTGCTCTGACTGCTGCTCAGAGTCCCAGAGCTGGGATGGTGTCGCTTAATTTCAGCCATGATAGAGTCCAGCCTCTTCCCCACTGTGGCCTGAGCCTCCCCCAGCTCCTGTTCTCACCAGGACCCAGAAGTTTAAAGACCACATTGGACCCATCCAGTAGGGCCAGTTCCTTCTTCATTCAGTAGAAGTGGATCATCATAAAGGTCTTCATCCTCATGGCCTTCACATTGACTAGGTGGAGGAGGAAGAGGAAGGGTTGGTCTTGCTGTCTCGGGGTGACAGAGACAGAAGAGGTGCTGGATGTGGAAGGGAGGGCAGGAGAGATAGGCACACTGGATGTATATTTTATTGAAATAAAAGTCATGTGTAAGTGGACCCATGCCGTTCAAACCCATGTTGTTCAAGAGTCAACTGTATTTCATGCATTTGTTCGTACTGTGGTAGACAGGGCTTCTAGTCATTAGTTCTGAAACTTCCATTTAAGGCCTCAAGGAGAGTCTCCTCATTCCAGTAATCTCAGAGTTGGCGAACAAATTCAAATCCACTGGATCACTATCCTTTATGTTCCCATGGGGATTTTTTGTTTTTAGAAAAAACAAACCTCTTTTGGCTCTAAGATATTGTATTTCTTTTGCACTTAAAAATCTGTGGTAAATTATATATAACATAAAATTTGCTATTTTAACCATTTTTTAAGTGTACAATTCAGTGGCATTAGGTACATTCAATTGTTGGGCAACCATCACTGCTCTCCGTCTCCAGAACTTTCACGTCTTCCCGAAATGAAACTCTGTACCCAGTAATATGATTTGCTCTTCTTTCCTCAGCCAGCCCACGGTAACCACTGTTCTACTTTCCTCCTCTGTGAATTTTGAGTGTTCTAGGTATCTCATATGAGTGGAATCATAGAATATTTGACCTTTTGTGACTTGCTTATTTCACTTAGTGCAATGTTAAAAGGCTTATCTGTGTTGCAGCATGTATCAGAATTTCATTCCTTTTTAAGTCAGCCATTGTCTTTCAAGACTCAAGAGTTTAAGTGTTTTTAGTCTCTGTAGCCAGAGGTAAATTTTCTTCTTGGCGTTGGCCTTTTCCTGGAATGAAACTTCCAAAAGTATTCCCTGTCTTGTGGAATGGTATTCTTTGGGAGAACTGAGTAGCAAAACTGAGGCAAGTAATGTGAGTGTAACAAGTGAGCACCTACTGTATGTCAGGGACTCTGCCTATAACCAGGGACTACACAGTCTTGTGGGAGAGACGACTGCATACTCAGCTGACTGCAGTACCATGTGCTAAGTGCTGAAGGAGGACCACAGGTTCAAAGAAGAGGTCATATTTCAAACACTTTGAAGGTGTTCAAGGTAGAGAAAAAAGGGATGGTGTTCCATGAATGGCTTGAGCCAAGGCAAGTGAAAACACATGGCATATTGGAAGGCTGGCAAGGAGAGCTTGACGTATGTGGAATGTGCCCAGAGTGTGGGGGAGTGAGGGTAGAGGGTGCGTGAATGCCATGCTGGGGGGGGGGGGCACAGGTCACTTGGAGGCTTGACCCAGTTATGTCTGTGGGTTGTTGGGGTGGGGGGTAGATTGGAATGGGAGAGATGGGGACTAGCGGCCAGCGTGTAGGGGCAAGTGGGGAGGCAGTGTGGAGGCAACATTTTAGGCAGATGACAAGGGCTTGAAGCAAGGCAGTCACAGACAAGAGTTTGGTCACGGCCAGTTGCATCAGATCTGTGGACAGCAGAGTTCATTGGATTGCCCCTACCTAGACATCCTGCCTTTTTATGTTCTGAAATTCCTATAATTTCAATTCCAGTTCTGTTTTTGGAACATTTCTGTCAGATCTTTCCTTGTTGTATCCTTAGTGGCAAGAATGAGTTGACGGGTACAAGACACCTGGACAGTCTCCGACCTTCAGGCTTTTGACTCCATTACACACTTGTTAGGATAGTATTTCAGTCTTCTGCATACTGAGTGAAGCCTGTCTAATAGGCAGAGAGGGATAGTTATTAAGACTGTATCTAATACAGAATAGCTGGACTATAACTGTAATTAGAACAGATCAGCCAACCTGTAGTAGAAGTGTTTCCCCCCGCCCCCTCGTGATCTTTTAGTAACAGACAAACTCAAAGAAAACTTTCATACAAGTGTATAAACTTAAACTTTGAAGAACAAAGTTGGATTGGAATCCAACGTCATTGGCTCAGCCAATGGAGCCTACCGCCTGGCCCATAAAGAGCCTACCGCCTGGCCCATAAAGAGCTTGGCTCTTCTCAAAGGGCTTTGAAGTAAGCTTCCCAGGAAAAGACGTAGTCCCTGCCCTTATGCAGTTTATATTCTAAGCTATAGAATGTCAGAAATTACTCTGGAAAAGGAGAAAAAATTAAATGTTCAGTAGGTAACCTTAAAAACTGATATTTAAGGAGGTCCTCAAACATACACATAGAGAAAGTAAAAAATACTACCTGATACAAGAATTGAAAGAAAATGCCCAGGAGTCATTATTTGACCAAAAGCTGAATAAGGAAAAAGTGCTGAAATATACTAAAAATAATATGTTTCAAAGAAAATAACCTTTTGCTAACCTTTGCATTAGTCAGTTCCTTATTAGAGTATTTTTTTTCCTGTTTTAGTCACTACTTTAAAAGAATGTGTATAAATATAGGAGATCAAGAAAAGTGTGATAAAAATAAGATTTGGAACATGAGTTTTAAAAGAAAAGGTTAGAGATTAAAATGGACTCAACTTTATCATCTTCAGTGTGAAAAATCAAAAGAATATTTTTGGATAAGCCACTACAAATGATACCAAGAAGTTTAAAGCACTCGCTCTGCCCCTGTGGGACTTCAATATAGTGGCTGGGTTTTTATCATGCAGTTGACTGCTCAGTTTATTTCTTTATTTCCCAACAGCAGTAAGTGAAAGGAAATGCATGTTAAATTCTGGGAGATATTTTGAAGGATCAGTAGAGCCGAGCAGAGTGCCATATAAACTACCTACACATTGAATGATGAGGAGTTTCCTTCTTGGAAGTGGACAGAACTGACCTGGGGAGCTGCCTGGATGGGCGTCTGGACTGAATGACCTTAATTATACCATTCCTTTCAGTTTCAAGATTTGAGGACAACTTTAGGAAGAGATAGGTAATTGACTGCCCTGTGAGTGTAAGAGTCAACACCTAAAATAAATGTGTATTTCTAAGATTTTGAAAATAGAAGGAAAGGCAGGAAAGAAGGAAGGAAGGAAGAAAAGTTGATCTTGTGATTGAAAAATATTTTCAGGTCATCCCTCTGCAGTTTTTATCTTAGTCTTATTAGTTTCTTTCATACAAGTTATTATAGCTTGCAAATACAGGGTGTCCCAAAGTCTCCATACAAAGGAAAAGTTTTGGAAAAATTTGTAATAAATATTTTGTAAATAAGGTACATTTAGCTACAATTTCCCATTTTCCCTATGTATGGCGACTTTTGGGACACTCTGTGTATTTTGTCTATTTATTCATTATTTTGTCTGTCTCATGGATACAAGGTAAGCACTATGAAAACAGGGACTGTGTCTTTTAGTTCTTATTTCTGTATTTCTGCCATCATGCCCAGTGTTGACAAACAGTAGGTACTCAAGAAATAACTGGTTGAACGAATGAATGAAGGTGGCTCAAGAGAAGAGTGCTAGTGGAGGAAGGGGAACGGGAGTGAGTTCACAAAGCCTTTTTGTCAAAAAATAAATTTTATTATGTATCTTTGAGGTTTACAACACGATACGGGATACATGTAGATAGTAAAATGGTTACTAATAATATAATGAAGTAAGTTAACCTATCTATCATCTCACAGTTACTTTTTTTTGTGCCAAGAGCAGCTAAAATCTAGTTATCTAACAAAAATCCCTAATGCAATTTTATTAAGCCTTAAAAAAGAAGATCCTGCCATTTGCCACAACATGAACAGACCTGGGGGACTTTATGATAGTGAAATAAGCCAGACGCAGAAAGAAAAATAGTGCATGATCTCACTTATATGTGGAATTTTTTTTTTCTTAACAAAAAACACTCAAATACACAGAGGTGGAGAATGACATGGTGGTGGGGGTGGGGAGGGGAGAGGAAATGGGAGATGTAGGTCAAGGGACACAAAATGGCAGGTACGAGGGATGAGCAAGCTGGAGATCTAACGTACACTGCGAGGACTGAGGTGAACAAGGCCTTTTCTCTCTGCTGCTGCTACGTTAGCTAACAATGTAAGGGAGACATACAATGTCATAGGAAAATCGGGAGACAAAACAGGGTAGTGCCCAGACATGCCAGCCCTGGGAAATAGTTCATGCTTTGCCACTGGATAAAGTTTGTTAATTTTTTCTATAACAGCCAAAGGCTCTCCAAAACCAAGGTTTCCTGGTTTGTAAGTCATCTCGGGAGGGGTGTGTGTGCGTGTGTATTTCAAGCATCTGACTCCTTTATTTGCATTCTCTTCCCTGGCCTTCAGATGTTTTTTGAGCTGCTTTAGATTAGATTATCTGCCCTGGGATAATGGAGCAATTTTGCAGCAAACTGCCTCTGTGCTTTGGACCGTTCAACTCTTCTTTGCCTGAGTAGCCAAAAAAAGTCTCGATTTAGTCCATCTAGCCTGCTGTAGTCTGACTTAAGGATATAAAGTCCCAGACTTTAGGACACTTAACTTTAAAACATTAACATATTAACAAAAGGGTAAAACAAAACACTAGAAGAAGACAAAAAGAGATTAAAAAGCTCATTTTTTCAAGTGTTTGACTTGGTCCACACCATGAGAATATTCCAGGAGGCAATTGGGACACCTCTGACCCCCTGTCTGCCCACCCTGGACTCTCTGACCACCTCTGCGTGCTCGCCCCGTGAGAAAGCAGGCCGGAATCAGCCCAGTTGCCTGTGTTGAAGTGCCTTTAATATCCACAGAAGCACAGAAAAATGAAGGCAGGAGCTTTGAACTTACAGGCTTTTCCAGAACACTTTTGAGAGACTCACTGTAACGGCGGGAGTCCTGTCTTTTGGAGCCACCCTTGAACTGTGGTGGTTTTCAAGCCTTTGGAGGGCTTGTGGGGTTCGCTTTGGTTTATTTCCCCTGCCGAGACCTCTCTGGGGCAGGGATGCTAGGAAGCCAGCGCTCCTTCTGCTGTGTGTCTGAGTTCTTGATGTCCTCGGGCCCAGCTTCCACGCTGGTGAAAGGAATGAAAGTAACAATGCCTTTCATTTGCAATGCAGCCTTAAAAATACTTGCCTTTGCTATCTCACTGCATCCTGATGATAACCGTGTGAGAAGAGCAGGGTGGCATTCTCCTTGTCCTTGTGCACGAGGAGACACTGAGGCACAGAGAGGTTAAGCTGCCCAGTTTAGTGAAGGGCAGAGCAGGCACGGAGCTCTAAGTCTCTTTGCTGGGAAAACCCAAATCCCCCCCTTCCCCCCCCACCCCGTCCCCGCATTGCAAGACTGTCTCCCGTCAACCAGTCCTGAATAAAACTAAAAAAGAGAGCCTGATGTCGTGAGCTTTAGTTTTTAGAGGCCACTATTCGTTTTTCCTCTGTAAAATAGTGAGTAAGTGTGCTCTGAGCATCCGTGGTGGGCAGACCTCCCTACCTGCCAGGTTACTGGGTTTTCTAATGACCTCAAGGTTAGGTGCCAGAGACAGTGGGAACCAATGGTCTGTTTTTTATTTTTTCTTTGAGACAGTCTTGCTCTGTAGCCCCAGGATAAAGTCCAGTGGTGTCGTCATAGCTCACTGTAAGCTCAAACTCCTGGGCTCAAGTGATCCTCCTGCCTCAGCCTCCCAGTGCTAGGATTACATGGGTGAGCCACCCTGCCCGGTTGGGACTATCTTTTGTGAGCAGGACAGGTAAGAGACAGGTGGAGAGGGTGGGAGAGTCCCCAGCTTGCTTCCCTCAGCCTAGACTTATAAGCTGGGAACTTCTAGGATGATTGCTTTCATGGCTGTGTCTGTTTACACATAATTCACCTTTCGAGTTCTGTAAATGGAATTGAGTGTAAAATCTTGACTCTGTTGGACACGTGACCTGCAGGTTGATTTTTCTTGTCGGGGAGCCCCCTGCCTGGCAGTGAACAGTTCGTACAGTCAGGTAGACCTCTCAACCAGAGGACCAGCTCCTGTGTATTTGAAAAGGAAGACAACCTGTATTTTGTAGAAAGGGTCCATTGTTCCCAGCCGGTGGTTGTGGCTGACTTCTTGGACGCCTTTGGCCGACTCTGAAGAGGGATTTGAAGTCAGAATGCTAATCACTGACTTGCACAGACTTCAACAATCAAACCTCAGGGAGCTCATCAAGTAAACAAGGGCGCTCAGTTTCAGGGTCTTGAAGAAGAGCAGTCGTGTCGAAGAGGCTAGAGATGAAAAAATTGCGTCGGGGAGAAAAAAATCATTCTCACTCTCATCCCCTGCTTCTCACATGGGTGGTCTTAAAAGTACTAAAGGCACCCTGGGCTGTGGGCACATTTCCCACGGGCAGGACAGCTGGGGCAGGCAGCCTTGCCCTCTTGGAGCTGGTCTGCCGGCTGGGGACTGGGGCACAGCTGCGGGAATCCCACCCTCCGTGGATCGCGGCATTTCTGCTCCCGAGCTGGACGAGGTTTCTTTTATTCTAGCCGTGCGCTGCATCTGCATGGATCCCTCTACACTCTCACTCGTTCCATCTAATTCCAAACAGCAGGCTGGTGTTGAGAATTCTGTCATCACCACGGAAGGTTTTCTTCTAAGTGTGAGAAATTGGGGATTTGTCGGACCCAACGTGTCAGCCCTAGCGGTGGGTCCAGGGGCGCTCTCAGTTAGGTTCAGCCTCTGGTGATTTTCCTTCTCTAGTGTAAAGAAAGAATGATTTTCTCTCAAGTCCTTCGCTCTGACCTCCTTCGTGTCGATTTATGTCTTCTTCTCCAGACCTTCCTTTGATTCAGTGCCAGCCACATGGGCTCCAAGTCATGTTTGTGGCAAGTGGCCTGAATGATCTAGCCTAGGGTACATCGTAGTGGAAGGGCTTGGCACGGTGTGGGGATACCTGGCTCTCGCTCTTCTTCTCCCGTGACCTGACGTGTCCCTTCCCAGGGCTGTTAATCAAGAGACCGACCTAGAACCTGGCTGTGATCCTTTTAATCTCAGCCTTGTCTCCTTCTATATTATAGCACACAAAGTGACCTTTTAACAAGATCTGTTTATAAGCCATTTGAAGTCTAGCCAGTCTTCCCTTAGCAGTTCTATTTGTCATTTTCTTAGCCTGATTCACATCAAAAGCTCTACTTTTCCTTCAGGTTACCCTTTGCTTCCAATAGGAGAGGGCTCTCCCTACCACATACAGCCTTGATCTCTTTTAACCTGAATTGGAGTGAGTCAGACAGAACTGGGATTCGGGGGACACATGGAAGCATCTCAAGTTTAGGGTTGGGGCGTCCTGGTGAGAAAAGTTAACACAAGTATAGACCTGGGGTGTGAAGACAGACGAGGCAGTCATCCTGGTGTGCTGGAGTCGCATTGTCTTCCTAGCTGCTGACCGAACTGGGTGGAAGCCCTGCTGAAAGATTGGAAATTTGCTTGGGAACTTAGCTAGAAGTGTCTTGGTGCCATAACTGTGTTTTCTTAAGAGACGAGGGGCTGAGGTGCCACCTCCCTGGGTGGTGGTTTCCACTGGCAGCTTGCAGTCTGGACATCACACGTGGCCCGGGCTCTCCCTATCTTGCATGTACCTCCTCCTGTGAGCCTCATTGTGTCAGCCCAGGTACCATTGGGAGTGCCCCACTCAGAGGGACGGGCATTGTTCCATTCTAGGCACATTCAAGACTCTCACATGTGACCCTGCCTGGCTTCTGATCTCTCAAGCCAACTTTGGGAGCTGTCAGTGCCTTTCAGAAAGCTGAAACCCAGTGCCACGCAAGCAGCCCTGCTTTTCCACTGGTTGATTTTCCTTGTCCTTGCCCCCACCCACCTTGCTTTTCAGCCATCAGTGAGTATTTGAGTTACGCAGTCACTCAGCCAGACGCTGTGGAAGAATAGAAAGATGTGTAAGAAACTGTCCCAGAACATAAGGGACGTTTGAAGAGGCAAGGCCTAAGCAGATGAAAAGTCATCTAGCAGTATCAGCCCATGAACGGAGTAGACAGTATGATCAGAGAAAGAGAAATTTCTGTTTGTGAGTGGTCACTCACATGGCCTGAAAGCTTTATTCCCCCCTTTATTATCTTTTAAAGGTAATATTTAATATATACACAAGCAGATGTGTATGTAAGTTACAAAGCATGATGATAAAATGAACACCTATGAACCCACTTCCCGACTTAAGAACCGGAGTGTGGCCAGTACTGGTGCCCTGCCTGTATGTTCCCATTTCCCTTGTCTACACCTGCCTTCCCGCCCAGGTTATCCACTGCATTAAACTTTGTGGGCTTTATTTCCTTCCTTTTTTTTCAAAGTCTGTGTAGAACTCATGTTTTCTTTTCTTTTTCTTTCTTTTTTTTTCTTTTTTAGAGATAGGGTCTCACTATGTTGCCCAGGCTGGTGTGGACCTCTTGGGCTCCAGTTGTCCTCCTGCCTCAGCCTCCCGAGTCACTGGGACTACAGGCGTGTGCTATGGTGCCCAGCTAGAACTCATGTTTTCTTTGGAGATCTCTTAATTGTCCATGATACGGGATCTCTGAAGATGAAGCATGTAGGGCATATGTGATGATTAATTTGTGTGTCAACTTGCTTGGGCCCCAGTGGCCAGATATGTGGTCAAACCTTCTTCTGGATGTTTCTGTGAAGGTGTTTTATGGATGAAATTAACATTGAAATTGGTGGATTTTGAGTAAAGCAGATTGCCCCCATAATGTGGATGGGCCTCATCCAATCAGTTGAAGGCCTGAAAAGAACCAAACGCTGACCTCCCCCCAGAAGGAGGGATGCTGCTGCGGATGGCCTCGCAGCATGGGCTCTCACCTGGGTCTCCAGCCTCCTGGTCCACCCCACAAATGGGCTTGCCCGCTTCCGTAAGCACTTGAGCCAATTCCTTAAAATAAATCTCTTTATACACACATACACAGTCTCCATTGGTTCAGTTTCTCTGGAGAGCCCTGAATGATGCAGCATGTAATCCCTCCCTATATGCTGTGCAAGTAGCAGTACAGAATTGATTTGCAGAATATCCTCGCATCAGGAGGTTAGTGGTATATTAGTCATGTATTAGGAAGGCATTTGGATCATTCTGGCCTAGGCCGTGGAAGAAAAACCTTGATTTTCTGTGCAAGCAAAGGCAGCTCTCTCTTTCGGGAGTACTCTTTTCTCCTTGTTAGCATTCTCTGTCTTCCCCAAGCTCCATGGCTTTCTCTGGTCACTCAGACACCTCCTCCTCCCCGGCCCCAGCACACATACACCCACCCTCCACATGCACACTCATGTTCGTGCTGCCCCTGCCTTCTGCGTGGAGCCCTGGTTCTGCTCGTCACGAGGAAACAGGTTTAGCTCTTCTGAGCTCCCGTCTCCTCCTGTGCCCCAGGGTTGGGTGGGGGCGTCGTCACCATGTGCCAGGTACTGATCTAAGTGCTTCATCTGTTTGTCCCATGTTATCTTCACCCTGATTCCTGGTGGTAGCTACTATCACTGTGCTCACTTTACAGTGACAAAATGACAAAAAAGTTGTAGAAATGGGATTTGAATCCAGGTAGTCTGACTTCAGAGCCGCGCTCCTGATGCTTCTGAGACACATTCTAAACTAGAAAATGCTCCACAGACATAAGCTACTGCTAGGATTAAGATGCATCCATCGCCTGAGGGCCCTGTGCTCTGCTGGTGGATAACTAGGGCATTTTTGGAGCTGATCCAGGCTAATGAGGCCCTTGGTGGGAATGTTTTGCTGTTTCTAGAAAACTCTGGTTCTTCGACAGAAGCCTGCCGGTGACCACAGTTTCTGAGCCCCACAGAGAATCCTAAATGGGGCTTTCAGGACATGATGGTTAGTGGGAGGGTTACGTGCCTCCACTCTGCTCTCTTCTGGAAAGCTACACCCTCCTTTGTGTTTAAACAGGTCCTGGAGGCTGCAGTGTAGCCCATGGAGACGAGGTAGTTTCATACTTGACTCTGGTGAGGATGCTGGAGCTGGAAGGGGCAGAGGCTTCAGCCAGGCCTGGTAAATATTTGGGACTTCCTCCCCCTCGCAGGACCACGGCAAATGTTAAATAATCACAGCGCTCTTCGGTATGACCACTAGTAATCGACTGAGTTGGGCAAATAGCAAGAAAGGTCTTGGCCCATTCTCCGGGAGTTCTGGGTGTCCCCAGAGCATTGAGCCTGGCATTAAGTTTTGCCTCTTTTTTCTTGTTTTCTTTTCCCAGACATATTTCCCCAGGTTTTCAACATGGACTCAGCCCATTATTCTTATTTCTTCAGTGTTTTTTAACTCTTTCCTTTTCTGTTAATAAGGAGTCTAACTCAGGGTTTTAGTAATTGAGAGGACCATCGCTCATCAAGAGTTCTGTAAGTTTCTCTACCTGCAAGGTTAGTTTTCTCCATCCTGCCTGTGGAGGGAGCAGAAATTATTCCACTTCAGTGTGGAAACTTTCTTTTTGGAACATTTCTCTTCCTTTTTCCTTGTATATCCTGGTTCTTTGTCTCCTGTGCTCTCGTGTAAGACACTGGTATGTAGAGATCTCGTTTCTGATCCCCAGTTTCCTGTTCTGAAGGACAGAAAATGTGTGTGCTGTTGTGTGTGGGAGATCCCTGCTGCAGCTCTGCCTCCCAAATGCTTCCCCTTAAAGCATTTTCAGATGTCAGTCAAATGGGAACAATGGCCCCCTGGGTCCTGTTAGGGACACATTCTTAATGGCTCTAAAATGAATAAAGTATAGAGAAACACTCCTCTGAAGTCATGATTTTGACGTCATTTCCTTGCTTTCTTCAACACCATTATTTTTGAACCAGAAAGTATTTTGATCAACATTTTGGAGGAAGAATTGTGTGGTGTTTCCCAACCTTTCCCCTGTGGGTGGAATTGCATCACTGAGTCGCTTTTCTCTATTTTTCTCTGCTTTCTGTCTCCTGTTTTGTCAAGGCTCCAGCAAACTCCAGCCTTTCTTCTGTGTTTTTCAGTCCTGAAATTTTAGCCTGGCATCTGCGGTTGTGTTAATTTCGTGTCATTATTTTTTAGCCTAACAAGGAAGCCTCATAAAAACAAAGCGTTTTGTTTAATCTTCAGGTGGAGGTTTTAACCCCGGTACACGTGGACCCCCGTCCTACCTTTTAGCCATCACAGAGGGGGAGACAGTGATCTCACCCACTGCAGACAAGGAAAATTATGTGCCTTTTATTTGCCTTTGCCTTGGTCCTATTTCATCCATCTAATCCGTTTTAAGGGATAAAAGTGCAATTACCAACATTTCGTGTGTGGTCAGATTTTTAATATTTTAATCTGGTCTGAGATTTAAGATGAAATGCCAGCTCCGACAGAGTTCCTGTGTGGACGAAAGGACCTGGGTGCCAGTCTCAGTCCAGTCCCTTTTTGGACGTGTGACCTTGGCAAACCTCTCAGAGACACAGCACCTCATCATAGATGGGGATGGTGTTAGCATCTGTCTTAGGGTTCTCCAGAGGAACAGAACCAATAGGAGATCTGTATGGGTATCAGTAGATAGGTAGGTGTGTACGTGTGCATGGCAGGGGCAACAGCAGGCTAGACACCCAGAGAAGAGTGGATGTTGCAGTCGGGAGGCTGAACCCCCTCTTTCATGGGGGGAACCCTGGTCTTTTTCTCTTAAGGCCTTCAGCTGGTTGGATGGGGCCCACCCACATTATGCAGGGCAGTCTGTTTCACTCAGAGTCTACTGATTTAAGTGTTAATCTCATCTAAAAAATATCTGCACAATGTTCGACCATGTATCAAGTACCATGTCCTAGCTAAGTTGACACATGAAATTCACCATCCCCCCATCTCTCGGGCTTCTGTGAGCAGCAGATGCGAACAGCCTGGAGCTGAAGGCATGGATGGAGGACGCAGCTGTTCTTCACACTTGTCTTTTTTCTCTCTCAGTACTTCCTTCCTCCCCTCCCCTGCCCTCACTTTTACCCTTTTCCTCCTATTTCTGACATCTGCCCTCCGTCTCCTACCCACTGCTGAGGTGGGGATGTGTGTGAAGTGAGAGTAGGGCAGAACGACCAGGTGGGTGATTAATTTATGAGAAAAGAGAACAGATCTTGAAGTCCGTCAGGCTGGAGTTAATCTAGCTCTCGTGTGACCTTGGGCAAGCGAATATGCCTCAGTGATCACTTATCTATAAAACGGTGATATTGGTATGGATCTGATACAGTTCTTGTGACCTAACATGTACATGTGCCTTTCCCTTGCTTCCAAATGCTTGGTAATTGTCCATTTCAGAATGCTTTTTAGATTTAAATCGTTACTCATGTTGACCTCCTTTTAGGCTTCCCATTAACATTAGAGTTCTTACTTTACTATGATTATAAACCATTGTTTTCATGAAGTCACCTTGTGAATGTTCTTGTATATTAGTCTCACTTTGCTGTTTCTCAAACATACCAAGCACGTGTCTACCTCAGGGCCTTTGCATGTGCTGTTTCCTATACATGGGGCTCAGATGACTGTATGGCTTGTCCCTGAACTTCTTTCAGGCATCTGCTCGAATGTCACCTCCTCAAAAGGGCTTTCCCTGACCACCTTATATAAAATAATATACACTCTGTTGCACTTACCTTGCTTTGTTTTTCTTCATAGCGCTTATCTGGAATATATGTTTATTTCTGTCTACATTCTCCAACTAGAACAGTGGTTCTCAACCTTGGATGTTCATTGGAATCACCATGGAAGTTTTAAGAAACCCTCCACTGTGCTCCAGAACAGTCAAATCAGAAATGCGGGAGAAGAAACCCAGGTGTTAGTATTTTATAAAACCCCCAGGTGACTGGTGTGTGTAGCCAGGGCTAAGGACCAGTGCTCTAGTCTGGAACCTCACTGCCCAGAGAACGTGGACTGCTAGCATAAGCATCGCCTGGGAGCTTACTGAATTGCAGGTTCTCAGCCCCACCCTGACCTACTGAGTCCAATTCTGCTCTTTGGCAAGATCCCCAGATGATTCCTATGACATGAAAGCTGAGATCCTGCACTAGGGTGCAAGCGAGGGGCTTCATTTTGCTGGCTGCTGTATTCCTGGTGTCAGAACAGTACTTAGCTCATAGTAAGCACTCACTAGATATTGAATGAATGAATGAATGAATGAATGAACATTGGAGATGAGAGGCAGAAGGAAGTAATAAGGAAGAGAGGACAAAGAAAGGGAAGAGAAGACAGAGAAAGAAAGCAGCTGTGCCTACCCACATTTCCTGGACACAGGTCTAACAAGTGCTGCTCTTCCTTGCTCTCTGCTCCCAGTCTAAACCCAGCCAGCCTCATGTCCAACATCTCATGGGCTGGCCTTCAGCTCTCTGTACTTCCCAGAGTGATAGCTGACTAATCAAAGATACTGTGATAATGAATTGCCTAACTACCCAGCCCTGCTGCTTCTCTTCAAGCATATATTTGATTAGGGGCCTGCTGAAACCAATTAAATAAATGTTCAGTAAGACTTTAGGAACTACCTGCTGCATGCATGGTTTAGTGCAGGCTCAAGAGGCTAAGAACCAAAGATGGAAAAGGCACAACTTACAGTCCAGCTGTAGAGACACATTTAGGTAAGTCATCATGACTTTAGGCAAAAAAATGGTCAGGGCTGTAACACGCTTCTAGACATGTAGACAGACTGGTGTGGAAGGTCAAGAGTAAGTGATTATTTCAGATTGAGGGAGGATCGGAGTAGAACCCTGGTGGAGAGGGCAGGGGCATCTGAGTTGAGGGTGTGTGTTGGCTGTCACAAAGGCAGTGGAAGGCCTGGAGTACCGGCAGTTCTGTGTTTTGAGAAGATGACCGACTGCCGTGGGAGGTGGATTGGAGAAAGGAGACCGCGGACCCTTCACACCCAGTTTGGAGACGATTCAAGATAGTTTCCAGGTTACATTACAAGACCCTGACCATGGGCAGTGGCAGTAGGATATAAAATGTAGAGAGAGTTTTGAGAGGTTTTTCAAATGTGGAAGATTATGTCTTTTTTATTTAACCCAAATGAGCAGGAATTCCTTGGGTGACATCAAATTTAATCATTTTATGAGCATGTACACTGAATACTCTGTAATATTATAAAGCTCTAGGCCATTTTTCTTTCACTGGCCATCAGCTAGACTGGATTAGTGGAGAGATGGACACTTCTTTCCTTACAGCTTTGGGTCTATGGACCTTGGTAATTATTTATTTTGACTACTTTACTGTGTTGATGAAGAGGAGGAGACCAGGATAAAATGACCATCGGAGCCAGGCTCACTGTTACTGGATATACACTGAGTGCCAGTTGGTTTAAATCCTCATTGTCTCCTTCAGTCCTCACAACCATCCTGTGAAATAGGGGATGGTGTTTTTATTTTAGAGACGAGTAACTCACCCACGGTCACCCAGTTAATAAGGGGTGTATCTAGGGTTCGAACCCAGGTCTGTCCCATGTCAGCTGAGCTCTTTACTGCTCTGCCCTGTCACCTTCTCGATCAGCTCTCCCTGGCGATACTAATGATGCGTTGGCGTTATAAAGAAGGTCAGACATTGTTTTCCTTATTTGGGTGCAAAGTTTTGTTTTCTTTGATAATCATAAACGGAGGATTTATGATAGCTGATTTCTCTCTTAACTTCAGGCATGGTTCCACAGTGTGAACTTTGGAAGTAGAGGCTTTGAGTTCTTTAAAATATCTAACTTGTAAGAGGGGATAAAAGAAAACTAACCCATCAGAGAATTTCTGTTAGGTTCCTTTATTAGGTTTCTTATAATAATCAATAAATATTCAGCAATTCTTTCTTCACGTAAGTAGGAGAGACCAGGAAAGGGCAATATCCTTTGACCTGATTCTATCAAGCCTGCAATCTGAGTAAAAGGGAATTTGCTGGGCACTCTGGGTGTGATACTGAAGAGTTAAAGAAAGCAACATCTTGCGTGTGATCCTTGTGTTGATGACCATTCAGAACCAAACACATGAAGATCAGGGCTGTGGTCTGGTCAATTGAGAGTGATTGATGCCACCCAGGTGGGGCGACCTGATGAGTGGGGTCCGTCAGCCTGTTCAGTTTCTGCACTGGCATTCGCATTAGCGTTTGGTGGAGGCTGGTTTGCGTCTGGCTGAAATTGGTGCATGTGGGCAGAGCAGAACTGGTTCCTCTTGTTCGTCCTCTCTCCCAGAAATGCTCTGAGGATGCCTGGGAAGACTCATTATTCAGAGCACGGCTACCGTAGATATCCCCATTTCTCTTATCTGTGAAATAAAGGACCTAGACAAGAAGATCACTCTCTTCCCTCCCAGCTCTAAAATTGTATGACTTTCCTTTCACGTGCTGAGTGAAAGAGCCACCTGAGCTGCTGTCGCAGCTTGTACTTACTGCATCAGATCCGTTGTGCTTCAACTCCATGTTCTTGCCATCCAGTGCTCGGAACGCCTTAGTGGCCTTAAAACAGTTGTGCACAGTCCATAGCTGCTCAGCCACGTCTCCCAGTCTTATGAGCAGGCATAGATTTCTTATCTCTTAGATCTAAAATAATGAGGCGGATTCTGCTTCAAAGGGTCAAAAGGCAGCGTGGTAAGCAGCGAGCTCTCCTTCGAGCAGGTGTCTTGGCAGGTGATGCAGAGGTGCTTTTGGCCTTGAGTGCACAGAGAGACGCCACCCCTGCGCCTCAGGAAACAAATTATTTTGTGTGTATCACTGCTCTTTCTGTACCATGTGTGTTAATGTTGCTCTCCCACTCCAAATACAGCAGCGTCTGCTCAGCTCCATTTTCTGCCTTTTGCCAAAAAGCAGGCAGCCAGCCCTGCCTTCCCAGGAGTGGACAAACCCAGAGCCAAGGGTGCCACATTTTCAGCTTTGATGGCAATTGCTTCGGCTCCCTTATTTCACCACCGATTAGGATGCACAGGCGGCGCTAAGTGACACATAGCCCGTAAAACATATCTGCTTCCTGCTGACTTCATGGCTCTGGAGGAGAGGCTGCACACAGGGATTAAGATAGACCGGAGCACCAAGCAGAGGAGCTGTGGAATATTTATTTGTCCTAAATAAATGACTGTCTTTGTGACAGCTGCTTTCCCTTTCCCCGCAGTTTAATGCAGTAATGCTGTGGGGCGCGTGCGTGTGTGCGTCAGGGAGTAAGGAGCATCCATCCATCTCTAGCTGTCAGGTCCGAGAACGTTAATAAAAGGCTCCACCTCCTGTTGCCTGCAGGTGATCACCAGACTCTCACTGAAGCATGCAAAGAAACAGTGTTCTCTGTCTTCTGCTCCTTTGCAGAAAGCTTGGGAAAGCATTCCCAAGGTCATCTCTTAGAGAATATACTCTGGGACAGTTCTTCTCCTATGGTTTGTTGCTGTTGATTATCACTGAGAAGTTTGCACTCAAACCGACTCCAGACTGTGAGTGGGCCCCTCAAGTTCCCCACCTCTGTCCTGATAGGTGGTTACCAACTACTTGATGCAACAGCCGCTCCTCTAGAGCTCCTCTAGCCGGCTGATTTAGAATTAACAGCCAGAAAGATTGAGTTCTCTCAATCTCTATAGCCCCTTAACTCATGCAAATTTCTTTTGAACTGAAAAGAACAAATAAATAGAATGCCACTTTTTAAAACAAGCTTCTGAAAAACAGGCGGAAAAAGCCAGACTGTGTAAATGAGAGAGAGAGGGGTACCCACAATCAAAATTTGGAATAGATTTGGAGTTTCAAAAAAATGGTGGCCTAGGCTGGGCACGGTGGCTGGGGCCTGTAATCCTAGCACTGTGGGAGGCCGAGACAAACCTGAGCAAGAGCCAGACCCTGTCTCTAGGAAAAATAGAAAAATTAGCCTGGCTTGGTGGCATGTGCCTGTCGTATCAGCTACTCGGGGGCTGGGGGAGGAGGATCACTGGAGCCCAGGGCTTTGAGGTTGTAGTGAGCTATGACGACGCCACTGCACTCTACCTGGGGCCACAAAGAGAGACTCTGTCTCAAAAAACAAAACAAAACAAAACAAATAGTGCTCTGAAGTGAGCAATACTTTTTGTTTGCATTTGTGGGGCACTTCCTGGTGTCCCAGTCAGTGCTGGTGGTGTTCCCCATCCCACGCCCCCTGTGCTGAGTAGTCCCCGTACCTCAGCCCAAAGCCTTACTCTTGCCTGACCACACCCTGCTTCTCCTGGCACAGCTTCCCAGACTCACTAGATGTCGTGAAGTGGCTCTTACTGGAGTTAACACTCGGCAGGACTGGCTGCGTAGGTAGGGGGACCCAGTGCGGAACGCTAGGGCCCCTCGTTCAAAAATCATGGAGAATTTCAAGACGGCCACAGCAGAGCATCAGAACAAGCACAGACACACGTGCAGAGCCCTGTGTGACTGCACAGGCCACACACTCAGAAATCCGGCCTGGTGCTCAGTACTGTATTTGGGAATAAGCAGGAGTCGGTTTTAGGGCCGCCAGACTTCCAGCCCCAGTTGCTGGGAGGACCCCTGGCAGAGCCCTGGCCTGTGATTCAGAAAGAGTCACTCAGACAGGAACTGCCCAGGGTCTGGGTTTCTCTCTCCTTTCTGAAGTCGTTGAGCACAGAATGTGTGCGCTTAGTGTTTCGTCCAGTCTGTTAGGGCAGTTGGTGTGGTTTCTCTGGCCTCTCCAGAACTGGAAGCAGACCAGATTTAGTCAGGGATGTTGAAGCTACCCAAGGGCTGGCTAAGCTGCACCCTGTCAGTGAGGCCTCTGGGGAGAGGGAAACCGAAGCCTGGGCCACGGGGAGCCACATTACTGGAGTCTAGAACCCATTTACTACAGGCAGGAGGCCCGCATCTAAGTCAGCAGGCACTGCTGGGGTGCCCAGCATCAAGGTGGTGTTCTTTGGTGAAGGAAATATGGTCCTTGCCCAAATTATCTTGCGATCTCTTTGAGCAATGCAATGCATGTTAGAAATATCAACAAACTTTAGGCCCATGTAAGATGCTGATCCTTTAGGTCCAGAAGGTCATAGAAACAAATCAGTGTTCTGGACAGAGACATGAAAAGATTTTCTTTCCTGAAGGACAAGTTCTGGTTGTGTTTTCCTGCTCTGAGAGGAGGTGACACCAGCCTGTCGTTCACCCACCAGGGACGGCAAGGAAGGATCGGCTGGCTGACACGTGTTGAAGTGCGCTCGTTTGTGATTTACAGGGCTCTAAATAAAAATGCATTTATCTCTGGCCAACACCGACAGGCCTTGGTGCTGCTCACGGTGAGAAACTCGATATGCTTTGGGGGTATGAAGGCAGAGCTACGGGAAGCAGCAGGGCCAGCCAGGCTGGGGAGGATGAGAAAGGCAAGCCCAGGCACTGACATCCAGGGGCGGGAGTGGAAACAGGACAATGCGTGATGGAGATGGAGACTGTTAACAGAGTCTCTGCCTCCCTCCTCCCCCCTTGCCTCCCTGCACAGGGAAGCCCTCATGCAGTGCTGCCGGGGCCCAGCACACTTGCCGCCTCCGAGCCCTCCAGGAAGCGAAGGCGGCGCTTACCACCCCCTCTCCCACTGTGGCCTTGGGCTTCCACTATGCAGGAGGTGCTGGTCTCCCACTAGCCAGAAGCTGTGGACAGGACCAGCTGCAGTTCATACAGATTCGGCAAAGAAAGGGAGCCAGGGAGTTACTAGCATTAGTGATTCTAGAAGGGCGATAGTAGCTCTCTGTGGGTATGGTAAGGGAGTGTTATTAGTGTGGTCAGGCGCAGCCTTCATCTCTAAAAATCACAGTCACCTCCCCAGTGAGCCCAGAGAGCACAGTCAGAGACGGTTCTGGATGGAAGTAAGAAATGATGTCAGTGAGGCTGAGTTATGTGGTGGAAAAGAGCGTAGTTTTTAGGGAGAGGAAACAGGCGGCTCTGTGTTCAAATCTCAGCTCTGACACTTACTAACTCTGGAACTTAAATTCCTGGAGTCTTAGTTTCCTTGTCTGTAAAATAAGGGTAAAATTTTCCTGCCCAAATTATTGTAGAATGAAACAAGATAATGTTTATAAGATATCCAGCAGAGGGTCCAGCACCCTGTCATATGGTAGGTGCCTAAGGAATGTTAGGTTTCTTATTTTTCTTAGAAGAGCAGAGGTGTCTGTATTCAGTTACATCATGGAAAGTTGGGATGGTGGGGGAAGTCAGCTGTTAAAATGGGCTCCATAGAGACAGGCTCACTTTTTAAGCCTTTTCACCTATGATCAAAGTTGTCCATGACCTTGACATTCTGAGAGCTGTCATTTAAGGAAGAAGATATCATAGGTTGCCTCTGTGGAAATTCTAGAATTTGAACATTATGCTTCTGTTTACTTGTAAACCAGGCTGTCACTATAAAGTTAAGCTGGCTTGACTGTATCTGATAATACGGGCTTGGAGAGCATGGAAAATTGATGTCTTTAGATAATCCCAGTGTCTCATTTTAGCCAATAATAATAATTATCCCACCAAGTCTTTACCAGAACCACTAACAAGGAGAAATCGACTGGTCTGAGTTTCCTCACCTTTTATTGCCCCCTGCTTAGCCTCAGTGGAGGTGCTAATGAACAGTGAAATGGCCAAAGGGTGAGTTGCTGGGGCTGAGAAGCAAAAGGCTCAGATAATCCACAAACTGGATAATTGCTTCGAATGACTGAATTAACTCCAATAGAAAGAACAGACAAATTCATCTGCTGGGCATTGTTGGAAGCTAAATTCACACACTAGGAGCAAAGCTTTCCTTTTTAAATTTCATGTTTAATCTAGGGGTAGATATGTTGGGACACCACAGCCTGTCACATCTGCTAACTGATGTTCGGCTGCTACGGAGGGGTTACGCTTTCTAAGAACATCTGAAGTCTCTCCTTCCCTCCTAGCCTTTCTACAGCAAAGTCAGAGAAGCCAAATTGGTTTCTATGAAAGCAAAGAGAATTGAGATTGCTCTCCCAAACCCCAATCCTAGGCCACTCCCTAAACTGAGAGAAATGGATGACCCAGGTATTTTGACCTTTGCCCATTGTGAGGTGAGACAGTTCCCGTGAGGGAGCGACGTTTTATTGTCTGCCTTAACTTAGCCACTGAATGGAGAAGCACTACAGTGTATTCAATGCTGCCTGCTCAGACTCCGGTGTTCATCAAAATTCCCTGGAGGGGTTTTGAAAACCGTTGTCGGGCCCTTCCCTCAGAGATTCTGATTTTAGTAGGCCTAGGGTGGGACAGAGAACTCACGAATCTAACGAGTTCCCTGGTGCGGGGGACCGCACTTTGAGAACCACAGGTGTAACAGGTGAGAAGATGAGCTCTGAAATCAGACGACCTGGGTTTGAGTCCCAGCTGTCTCACACGATAGTTGTACAACTGGGTAGTGGACAGTTTGCGTCGTCTCTTAGGGGCCACGTTTTCTCATATGTAAGATGGGAATACTGGTATCTCCTAGGGTTGTGCACGTTAAATGAATTGCTGTGTGACAAGCTCTTAGATGGATGGCATGTGTTCAGTGTAGACATAGGCTGCCCATAGCAGTGAGTATAACGCCTGAAATTTTTGAACATTTACTATGTGCCAGAGACTGACCAAGCGCTTCGCATGTAATACCCACCTCCTCTCCCTCCTTTCTCACTTCCTGCCTGTCTTCTTCCTCTTGCTCTCCATGATCCCCTCCCTCCCTCCTCTCTTGCCTCCCATTCTTTCCCGCTCTTCATAAATATTTTGCTATTAAATAAAATCAATAAAATCCTAAATAAAAAATATATATCTGTTGTCATAAAGTGAGACCTCTAGGAGTATGAGTGCTTCGAGAACTGGCCACTTCTTCATCTCTGTGTCTCAGAGTGGTACCAGTCACTGAGCAGTTTGGAGAACGCTTGTTGCGTGAATCCTGTGAGCCTTCCAAGTCAAGTTGGATTTATCCGTCAGACTTCCCTCTAGTTCTTCACCCTACCCTGGCTCTCTTCCTGCCCTTTCCTTCCCCCAGTGCCAGGGCACACACACCAAGACAAGATGGCATTGCCAACCATCTAAAAAGCTTTTTATTTCACTAGCTGCTACCTGGGCCACATACCAAAATCTTTAAAGCAGGTGTTCCTTAGGACAAGGCCAGGTGTCCTTGAGAGCTGTTCTCCTGGAAGTATGGAACCGTGGTTGGAGAGGATGGAACCTGTACACCCAAGGGTTCCTTGAGGGAGACCAGGCCCTCTAAAGCCACCTGCGTTCCCTGACCCAGTGGAATCAGTGCCAGGCTGCAACAGCGCTCACCCTTTCTAGCCCCCAGCATAAGGGATGTCTGGTCTCCTAACTCTTGGTTGTGTAGGGAAGTTGGTTGTCAGGTATTGCCCAGTTACAGTTGGTTTAAACTCCCAGCTAAACTGCGACTGCCCCCAGAGAGCAAGCAGGTCAGCTGCCTGAGTCTCCGGTTACTCTGGCAGCTCAGGTTTCCCTGTGACAGGTCCTGGTAGGGGCTGCCTGTGCACCGTTGCTGTGGCCAGGGCCTATAGCAACGTTTAAGGTTTCCTTGTGCAGCCTTCTTGGCAGGCAGCTCCTAGAGAAAGGAGTGTGCTCCAAGGGTTTGGAAGGAGGCTGCAAGGCGTGGACCTTTAGTATTCAGAGGTAGTCATGTGGAGTGGGTCTGTGCCCACCACACCAGGAGAGTTTGTACCCAGGAGAGAATCTGTAAACTATGCGATTTTCCAGTGTCCATTTCCTCATTGTTTCTCTCTGCCGGCCCTGTGGCTGAGAACTACGCAAACACTGATTGAAGGTGGACTATGTGCCGAGTACTCTGCTAGGTACTAGCAGGGATAAGGGATAGGATACAAGGATGAATGAGACCTGGCCTTCAGGAGGCCTTTATTTCTACTCCGTGTATCAGTAGAGGGTTGAGGTGGTGACAATAATAGGTGGGGGGAAGGAGGGCTTAAAAAATCATGATAAGCCTTAGAGAAGTAGCAATAGTGTTAACGTGGGAAAATGGTTTAAACAGCTCATTAAGGTATTTGTAGTAGCTATATTTCCAGATCTGGGCTTGCCTGGCCGTGCAGTCCACGCCCGAGGCCTTGGCAGGCTTCCTAACCCACTTCTGCCTGGGTGCGCTGTGTTGGCATGAAACTCAGGGGAGACCCTCCTTGTATGTCAGCAAGGTTTCGAGTAGAGGCTACTCCAGCGTTCATACATGTCTCCGCCTCCCTTGGGTTTTCCAGCTTGCCATTTGGGAGGACTGGAATTTTATGACCATGCACTTCTTCTCTCATGAACTAACGACCACCCCGCTTCTCTGCCCATATCCAGTATCAGGTTCACCTTGGGTGGTGGCGCGTCTTTGCTCTAGGACGTTTTCCCTGCCAGGAGTCAGCAGGGAGCTGTTAAGATTTATCTTTCTCTTTATTTTTTATTTTTTTCACTCAACATCTAGTCTAGCACTAAGTTCCTATATGTCATGCTGCGATTGTGAGAATGGATGGGTCAGAATTCCAAATTTTAGTTGTAAGAAGATTCTTTTGTTTTGCATGGTACCCGGCTTCAAATGAGACAAGGACTTGGCAGTCCCGAGATTTTCTTTGGAATGACATTTGCTTTAATAAGTTTTGACCGATTTTGTAACAGACCAGGATGGAGTTTCCCTTTTACCTACTGTTTCAACAAAAGTTAAGTGCATGGAAGATCGATCGCAAAAACAATATGTATTTTACAAATTTCAGATAGTATTCTCAGGTGCATTAGGACATCCTCTCTGTCCCATGGGATTTATGTCTACACTCTTCTCTGCACATTTGTTACTCTGTATTGTCTTGAGTGTTTGTTACCTTCAAATCCCACTCCCTCCACTTGCCTCAAGGGTAGGCAAGAATGTGTCATACTCATTTCTGTGTCCAACTGTGTATTCTCTGGGCCTCTTGTATTTGGCACATAGTATGTACTCAAGAAACATGTATATACCTGAGAAATGTACTCAAAAAGTGACCAAATGAATGGATAACTTGGCTTGTGCTAGTTCTTAAGGGCATTGCAAATGGCAAGGGATGTTCAAAGGAAGGGGCGTGAGGACCTAAAGGGACGGGAAGATCAGCCGTATCCAGAACCCACAGTAGTTTCCTCAGGAAGCATTGCTGGATATTGTATGTGGGGAAAGGACCCACTTGTTGAAGAGTCTAGACCAGCGGTCCCCAACTTTTCTGGCATGAGGTACCAGTTTCATGGAAGACAGTTTTTCCCGGACAGGGTTGGTGGTAGGTGGAGCTCAGGCCGTGATGCAAGCAATGGGGAGCAGCTGTAAATACAGATGAGGCTTCCCCCCTGCCCAGGTTCCATGGAAGACAATTTTTCCATAGGTGGGAGGGGGCGGCAGAGCTCTGCGGCTTGGTCCGTAACAGACCATGGACCAGGGAGGGTTTGGGGACTGTAGGCCTAGCACACAGTTTTCTTTTGGGTACCTGCTTTGTGCATAGCTCATATAGGGGACAGTAAAAATGAAAATGACATGATTCCTTTGTAATCTAAGTGGGGGATACTATAGAAACAAAACTAATTGAAAGTACAAATCAGGATTGAGCCTGAGAGTACTTAGGCTAGGGAGAGGCAGAGAAATACTTGTGTTCCGGATGTTGTGTAACACAGCAGTGGGAGCCTCTGGCACACACATGACTTGACTTCATCCGCAAGCCTTTCAAGATAGCATCTTCAGCTCCAGTTCACAGGCGAGGAAACCGAGGCTCAGGGGCTGAGTCACTTGTGCAAAGTGACACAGCTAGTGAAGGACAGTGCCAGGATTTGGACCTGAGTCTGCAGCAGGGCAGAGCGAAGGGACACAAAGTGGTGGCTGTGGTCAGGGAAGCGACATTGTCTGCGCTGTGGGGCGCGGGGTGCAGGTACACCGTGGATGGGCAGCGGGAGAAGTGAGGTGGCAGAGGACCTGCCGTAGCTCGGAGGAGGCCGCCTGCCCTTGCGTATCTTTCAGCACCGCCCTGGACCACAAGCTGTTGAATGGGGAGTTTGTCTGACTCCGACAGAGAGAGCAGCACAGAGAAACCTTATGTAACACAGACGTGCCCTGCATTCCGCGGGCGACTGGCAGCCAACTGCACACCTCACAGACCCGCCTTGTGTTACGTAGGTGCTGCGGGATAAGGACCGTGTCTCAGGGTCCTCTCCCTCATCCTGGCAGCGTGCCGGGGAGCTTCCTGTTCTATTTGTGGTGTCTGTGTTCCCCTCAGTCATCGTGCGGTGCTCTGCGCCTCACCTCCGTCACCGGTGTCAGCTATGAAGTCACTTGAGAGGAATAAAAATCCTAAAGAAAGACTCAGAGGATGAGAAATACAAAGAACTAAGAAAATAGAACCTCGAGCATACTTAGAGCTGGTTTTCCAGTTGAGTCTTTTTTTTCCCCTCCCCGACTTCCCACCACCAGTTTAGAGGCTTGATTAAAAGTGCCTCTTGGGAGGGGAATGAATCTGTCATTTGCATCGTTACTACAGGTGAAAAAAGCGTTACAGCACGTGTCTATACAGGCCACATCACACATGTGGGGGGGACGCCCAAGGGCTTGGGGGTCCTTAGGAGTATGCAGTGTGCTACAACCACATGCCCGTCTGACAGCGCCACGGGAGGTGGCCCTGGAAGGAGAAAGTGGCTCTTGTTCCCCTTGTGGGACTTGGTGATCCGTGCTTCGGTTAGTGCGCCTTATGTAAAGTCTCCTGTTGCCTGTCTCTACTCCGCCTTCGAGCTGGCTGTTTATTCAACAGAGAGGAGCAAATTGGGGGCGATGATGCAGGAGCCAGCGTGAGTATAACCAGCTACACCTTCGAAATTTGATTCATTGACTTTGCGGTGCTAGAGGAGGCAGGGCTGGCCTTGAGGCTATCTGCTTGGAGATCCCCTTCAAGTTAAGATTTATGACAGTAGCTTTACTGCTGAATTGGATCATAGACATTTATGATTAAAGGAAGCCATTTAAATTTATTTATTGTTTAAATGTTTAAACCACTTAAAGACTTTTTAAATTGAGCACGTTTACATAGTCATCAACTGCCTGTTCCTGACGTCCTCAAGTCTTTAGCCAGATGTCCACATAGTTGTTCCATAGTTATCAATGCTTGTTTATAATTTAATGCCCTTTTTAACATTATTTGATATCAAAATGATAATGTGTAATACCATACGTTGGGCTTTGTAGTTTACAAAGCACTTAGACATATGTTCTCTTAGTTTTGCTGGCTCTATGACACTGAACTGAAGCCACAGTGGAAGGCTTTATTTCTAAGTTGCGTTCTGCTCAAGTGTGAGAAACCATGACAGTCAACACGAATTAGCTTCAGCCTTATCACTGTTTCCTGCTCAGGCAGGTAAGATCTGCTGAGGAAAGGAGCTGGTGCCAGATGGCCAGGTGTGCCGTTTCGTGGCCTAGAAAGGGCAGCTGTCGGTTGAACTTTGCCCATGTTTTCAGGATTTTATCTCATCTCTGGGTGTACTCCTGGGTAGTCTCCTTTGCGGGGGAGTTTTAGGATGGAGGACCTGCTCAAAGGCTTTGCACCCGTAACCGAAGGATCCTTTCCAAGGTCCTCAGAGCTGCTCGGCAGCCATCCAGGAGCAGCTGGGGGGTGGGTTGCTGTGCGGTAGATGTGAGTTCATGCCTCATAAATTGACTCTCCCAGGATCTGAGAAGGTCGTCCCCTGGGTCACTGACTTTACTATGAGCGGAAAAGGAGCTGTGACAGGAGTAGCCAGTTCCCGGTCTTATTTGGTATGACTGCTGGCAGTTTGATGACTCCGTCCTTAACCTTGAAGCAATCTCAGTATGACTGACTCATATTATGTGAGAGATAATGGCCTTTGAACTCTTGGTTCAATACAATCTTGACTTTGGTTAGTTACCATGTAGACCTCTGGAAAAAACTGTGCCCTGGGCTACTGTTTTATTGATTCTTCTCTCCAAAAAACAACTGGTATCTTTTAAGATTTTTTTTTTTTAACCTTACATGTCTGAAGTAGAAGGTCATCTCTTTTGTAGTGGAAAAATAACCGTTTTCCCCGTGGTATGCTGGACACATGGGTTAAAGCAGGAAGACGAGCCATCCTGGGTTTTATCCCTGGGTCTTTTGCTGATTCACAGAGGCAGTTAATTTTTCTCTGCCACGTTTTCCAGATCTGCAAAATAGAAAGGGGAGTTCATGACCATCTACGTGCTACTGGGGGACTTTCTGTGCAAGAGAAAATTATTATTGATGGAACCAAAGGATTTGCTGCCAGCTTCGAGGGGTGCATTTTACTCCCTCTGGAAAGAGGCCAGCAGTGATGATAGAAACACATTGCATTTGACTTTGACCTTACTTTTGACAACTCTTCCCTTACAACCCTTAAACACACCCCACCATTTAAGAGAACAGCAGCAGGCCTTCAGCAAAACCCACAGTCGTGTATGCCTTTGTAGGCCTCCGGGATTGCGGTGAGAAAACCTTATTTATCCCTCTCTTGTTTCCTGATATCTTGGCATTTTAGAGGTGTCTGGAAAGAAAAGTGGCAGAAAAGCAGCATAACCTGCTTGACAAGTCTTGTACAAACAGAGGAAGTCCAGTAAGGCTCCTGATCTGGGATTGCCAGGCTCAAAGAAGCCAATTGTAGTGTGCACAAAGGTGCAAGTCACCAAGGCCCCAGGAGCTCCAGGGAGGCCTGCGCCAAGGTGGGACCCAGAGCCCTAGCTAAGGTCGGGAGGGCCACTGCAGCCCAGGGGAGAGCAGAGGGTCAGTGACTGTGGACTCTCTGGTGAGATGGCCATGTTGCTGGGTGGACCTCTGACAGTTGTCCCTGCTCTGCTAACCCGAGACCCTCTCACCCCAGTCCTCTGGACATTATTATCCCAGCGGCGCAGAGAATGGGGTCAGCAGCTCTCACCACTGCAGAACATGGCTGGATTTGTGAACTGGATTCTATTTTCCCCTTTTGCTTTGGAGGGTACAACAACGAACCCTTTACAGTAGAAGTAAAAAAAGCCTTTCCCATGGCCCCATGGCCCCTCAGTGGGCTGCCCTTTGCTGCTCCCCAGAAAATTATAGTGCTCATATGATACCTCGAGGAGACCAGAGAAGGTGGGCGATGCCTTTCCCAAATATGTACACAGGGCAGCTTTAAGCTGTTTCTGTAAGAGCCTGGTGGCATACTCCCTGCTGTGACCCCCTCCTTGGCTTCATATCCCCTGTGCCCCATTCTAGGCTGATGCCTTCAGTGTATCTGGTGACCCAGAAAAGGTGAAAGTGAGGCTGCCTTTTGTGGCGCTGCTCTCTGTGCCTGGGAAGCACTGCCAGGGAGAAAGGATTTTAAGTGAGAGCTTTTCTTTCTCTACTGCAATAAGAAGAGTCATGAATAAGTCCAGAAAAACAGTTTTTGATCTTTAGGATAGTGTGATATATAAAATAAAAATATGTTCTTCTTATTGAGTGTTATATTATCAACACCTAGCAAAGAGTTTAATAGCAAAAAAAAATTTTTTTAATTAAAAATATAATCAGATGGATGAATAGGTGGGTGCTACTTGAGTGCAAGTATTTATTTATCTTTCCTAATCAGATGATTTTCTGCTTACCCAAAATTATATTTAGCAAGAATTTGGGATGCTTATGGAGAAAAACAAGTGTTGTTTGTTTCTCAATAATATTTCTATATGAGAGCAAAAGTTTGCTAAACTTTTAGAATTCTTTGGAGGTGTTGAAATTCCCCACTGTTATTCTTAAGAAGAGAAGAGAGAACAATTTTTTTTTTTTTCGCTACCTTCCTGGCCTACAAGGAAAAGCGAATTTCAGAAAAACATGGGACAGAACAGGAAGTGTTTAGAGGTTTAGTCATACTTGTTGGGTATGAAAAAGCCCCACTGCTTTCTCATATTGTTTCTTTTATGGACTTAACACTTCCTACTTTGAGAATACCTTCCTCCCCAAGGGCTCAAAGTCCTTTATAGTCATTAATCTTCATCCTGCTTCTTTTCTTAAAAAATTGAAATGTTAACTACCAGCTGAAACTTCCAGCTAAATGCACTTTATCCATCTGGGTCTATCGGATCTGTGGGGAATGTCACCTTATTGAAGGCAGTAGGGTAACCAAATTGTCCCAGTTTCCCTGGGACTTTCACAGATTTAGCACTGAAAATCCCACCTCCCAGAAACCCCCTCAATCCCAGGCAAACTAGCATGGTTGGTCACCCAAGAAGGTGACCAGTTTAGGTAGCTCTGCATAAAGAGAAAACGTTCTATCCTGCAGTCCTTACTTCAGACCTGGCCGGCTACCTTAGAATTGAGCTAGACAATCGTGAGTGCAATGCTCATGGCAAATCTTTCACACCACCAGGTAGGAGAAGACTCAAAGCTCACAGCCATAGAATTAGGGAAATTTGAGATAAGTAGGTGTGTCTCCGTTTGTGTCTATAAAGTAAAATTTCTGGTTTCTTGTTTTTCGTCTACCCTTTCTCTGTTTGCTATAGTATATGTTGTAAAACGAAAACAAGAAGTGATAACTACCTGGTTTCTGAAACAAGAAGTGTGACCTCAGATACTTCTCTTGGTCTCAGATTTTTCGTCTGAAAAATGAGGATGCTGGTCTCACTTTCTAAGGCCGCTTCCTGCCCAGCCTTAACTGTGAGGACAGAAGCTGGAAGTAGAAAAGCAGGAGAGGAGAAGTCAGAAATGGACTCCATCTCCGGCAAGCGAGCTCTGGTCAGGAGGTTTCCTTCTAGTACAGACTTTTTAACGTACTCGGGGCATTTCTGTCCATTATCTTTCACCCCATCTTTTTCTACCACCATACACTGTGTTGTTTGAATGTCCTGCTGTGTCGGTGCTGGGGCTGCCACGGTGCTCCAGCCTGGCCACACCTGACATACAGGTGTCCCTCCCTCCTCCTCCTCTGAAAGACCTAGAACCACCCTTGCTCTTAGGATACCCTGTCACTGAGCCCGAGTACATTACCCTGGGTGCCGCCCTGGGTGTCAGATGCTCTCTTCTGTTTAAATTGCCCAGTTCAGCTTTGTAATCATCATGTTAAATGCTAGAACTTAAAAAAAACCCAACAAGTTTCTAATACATTTTCTGCTATCTTTAGTTAAGTCCACAATACAACTTTCATTCTTTTTTTACATTTTGGGGAGAAAAATGTAAAAAGATCGTGGCTTTGGAGTCTGACATACTTTGCTTCAAATTCTAGCACCAGTTGTGTGACATTGGGAAGCAAGTTCTTTAGCCTCACTAAGACTCAGTTTCTCCATTTATAAAACAGAGAGGTAGAATATCTTAACTGTCTGGCACATAGAGGGTGTTCAATATATTACATTTACCTCTTCATTTTCCCTTAGCCCTTCGAATTCCTACACTGTGCTCTCTGACACATCCTTGTTTTCATCGTTTCACCTCTGTTTAATTTCAGAGGTCACAGAAGAGGTGGAAGTTACAGGTAAGGCAGGTTAAGTGCACTGACAATGGGTGGGCACTGACAAATAATAACACAGCTCATCTTCCTGACACCTGGCACTAGGCCATGCTCCCTGAGTGTTTATGGAACCAACTGGGAAAGAGGTATCTTTAGCAAAGGCCCAGTACCTTGATGCAGGAAATGAACTGTGTTTATTATTAGAGCAATGCAGGCATGTCCCATGCAACCATCACACACACACACACAAACACATACATATATCCTGTGCTCAACGATATTGGAGAGTTGATCTGTAAATCCAGGTGAAGCTGATGCTGGCAGATGGCCTGCTCTACTGATTTTGTAGCAGCCAGCAGGAAAACCTCTGCTCAGCAGATCACTTGATGTTTTAGCTGTAGCCACTAACATGTTAATCAAAAGAAGCAAATGAATGTTTCCCTTTTGGCAGAGCATGGGTAATGGTGTTACAGAAATTGCCTTGAATTATTCCTCCTTGACTACCTACCCACTCCAGGTAGATGGATTATGCCATCATGCCAGGACATGCACACCCGGCAGTGGTCACTTCTCCTATTGCAGCATCTTTATGGGAATCAGGTCTTTTGGTTTCCATTTTTCCATTTTTATTCTGTTTTTCCCCTGCTTAAAAACAGATGAGTTGCAAAGGCACTTGAAAGGAACATAAACTGTGTAGTAGAAATAGTTTTACATGAGCATTGTCTTTAGTCACACAGTCCTTTAATTATGTGATGGCCTGAGCCTAGCACAGGTGGAGCCGCTGAGATGTTGCAGAAATGACCACATCTGTGTGTCTGCGCATAGATAATTTTTTAAGATTTACGGCAGTGCTGGCACAGGTACTTTTGTCATTGACATGTAGTAAACTTTTTATGCTCCAGGCCCTGTGCTAAGTTGTAGGGCTTTATCTCCTTTAATCCTCACAGTCTTACTCAGTAGGGCCACTGTGCTGCTACTCCATTTTATAGATGAAGAAACTGAGGCTTGGGGTGGTTAGGAAACTTGTACAAAGTCATGCAGTAAATGCCAGAGCCAAGAGTTGAAAGAAGCCTGGGTGCTTCTAAGCTGTAGCTCTTAATCACTACTCTGCGCTGCTCAAAAATATTTGTAGAACGGAATGAAGAAATCTGAGGAAAAGGAAAACATGGTCCCTGTTGGTCTTTTGTGATAACAATACAAAAGCTTTTGTCTCTTTAAAATGTCATGGAAATAAAACTTGAAAGGCTCTGTTCTTCATCTTCTACTTAGTAAGAACTGGCAGAACGTCTTGGTCATTTATGGCCTATGTCCTGAAGGTAGCAAGGTGGCCCCTTTTAGGGATGCTAGTTCCTGCTTTTAAGCCTTTTTTGTTTTGGTTCCATGTGTACCAGGGTTTATCTGCTGCTTCATCCACCCCTCTCAGTAGGCGTTCGTAGGCCACCAACATTCACCTGGCCACCTTTGCTGAAAGGACCTCCAACATCAGCACAGAACAGGGGACATGGACCCTCAACGGAGCCAGCCTTTGGCTTCTTGATGCACATGTGAGTCAGGGTTATAGGAGTTGACCTTTGGAGTACTTCTGAGACCTTCCAGTGATGAGATTAGGGTTTGTGAGTCACCTCTGGTGAGTTCTTGAGTCTGTGAGATAGGGCTGGGAAGCAGTCAGATATCCGTGCAAGTGTTGTCTCCTTCAGAGTCTCAGACATCATCGCCCTCATGGACAAACCATTTAATTGAATTGTATAACCATTGCTTGGTGTGATCAAAGAAAAGACCTAGACTTTGCTGTCAGTAGGCTCTGGTTCCAACCCTGTCACTTATTAACATTATGCAGGTTATGTAACATTGCTGAATCCCAAGTTTTTAGTTTTTAAAATGGGTATTAAAATGTCACGCTTATTTGATTGCTGGAAAGTGTAAATGAAATATATGTGCCTGTCACAGACCAATTCAAGTTGACAATAAATGATAGTTTTTTCCCTTTAAGTTTTTTTCCCCCTCAAGACTATAAGCTCCTTAAAGATGATAGAGATTTTATTTTTTTCTCACTTATTTCCATATTCTCAGCATCTAGCAGTGCCAGGCACGTATTTGTGATAATCAAAGAAAAATCTTTTACAAAGGTCTTCAGACCATTTGTTCATTCATCTGGCAAGCGGTTACTAGTTGCGTATCTGCAGGGGGTCGGGCACTGTGCTTGGGGTCATGCAGTCACCAACGCAAACATAGCCTGTGCACCCACTTTCTTAGTCTAGCTGGGAGAGAAACATTACATAGATAATTAGAGTAATGAACAACTTTGAGCCTTGAGGTGGGATTTAAATTTCGGAAATAGCTGACATTCGGCATCAAGTCTGACAAATTATACTTAATACTGTTTCTGGCCAAGGACAAGAAACGGCAATAAACCATTACCTGTAACTTATTCTGAAAGTTCTAAAAGAAGTGTTTCTAAAGCATTTTTGAAGAATGGTGGTATTATCAGAATAAGTATAAACACATTATAAAGTATCTATCTTGAGCGGCAACAGACTTGATGAGATGGGATCATAGTAGACAAGGTGTTCTAGGAACTTGGAACATACTGGAATAAGGCTTAGAAACAAGTCATAGAACTGGATAACAGGGCAGCAGGTGCGTCTCCTGCAGAGGAGACTGGGCAGTGCTGGCCGCTCCAAGTGAGATTTTTACGTAGACAGACTTAAAACTTTGTCAGTGTCAGTCGACGGCCCTAGATGAAAACGTGGGACAATCCTAGCACTCTGGGAGGCCGAAGGTGGGAGAATCGCTTGAGCTTAGGAGTTCAAGACCAGCCTGAGCAAGAGCAAGACCCTGCCTCTACTAAAAATAGAAAAAATTAGCCAGGCGTGGTGACACAAGTCTGTAGCCCCAGCTACTCAGGAGGCTGAGGCAGGAGGATCATTTGAGCCCAGGAGTTTGAGGTTGCTGTGAGCTAGGCTGATCCATTGCGCTGTAGCCCGGGTGACAGAGCAAAACCCTGTCTCAAAAAACAAAATAAAAACAAAAGTACCACAGGACGAAAGATGGATTTGTGTTGGCATTAGAAATGCTTTGAGCGAGACTGTCTAATGAGAATCATTCATCCGTTCAGTACATACTTAACAGGTGTCCACTGGGAGCCCTGTTCAGGGTCCCTGCTCGTGCGGCATGTGGAAGGGCCTGGGGCTCCTGTGTGGTTTGGGGCTTGGAGAGGTAGATGAAGGTCCGGTAGGCCCCAACTGTGGACGCAGACACAGGGAAATCAAAGTCCAAATCCAGTGAACCATCAACCCAGAAACAAGGAATTGTGAAGAACAAGACCTGGATCCATGCTCAAGGGCAGGGCCTGCTGAGGAGGGCAGGGCCTGCTGAGGAGGTCAGGCCAGCATGGGCTGGGGAGACTTGGCCTGGGCCCTCAAGAGGCAGGATGGGAAGCCCTGAAGGGAGCATCGCAGCTGCATCCAGGGGTGGGAGGGACCTGCTCAAAGCACCAGGGCAGGATGGTGGAGTTAAAACCCTGCAGTCAGGATAAGAAAACTGGAAGAGGTTTTCTAAACACCTTTATCAAACTAGAAAGTATTTATCAACGATGGTTTGAAGCAAGTGAGATTTTTGTTTAGGTCGTAAGATACTCAGGGTCCTATGGAGAACTTCATTCTACCAGTATTTGCCCTGGAATCTAAATGAGACATGTTCAAAGCCAGCCTTTGAAATTAGATTGACTTATTTTTCTGGTATGAACCGAGGAAAATGGTTCGTCCCGTTCTTCTGTCTCCCAGTGATCTCAGGTATGTAAAATGTTGTCACGCAGTGAGACGGACGATGCGTGTTTATGTCTTTAAGCGCCTGACAAAAGAAGCGGAAAGGGAAGCAGCATTGGCCTTTGAACCATGATTCTTCACGCGTTTTAACTCACCTGATTTACTCAACCTCATCAGTCAGCACGGTTGTCTCCATTTCATAGCCAAGGAGAGTGAGACTCGGGTCAGCCCCACCCTCTTTTCTGTACTTTTCTGGGGGAAGAATCAGTGTGGAGGAAGGAGTATGTTTGTTCAGGCTCGCAAGTAGGACAAGGGAAGCAGACAAGGATGGCTGGAATTGGTAATGGAATAATGCAAGTTGTTTTAAACTGGGTGGTGGGTCTTGTAAGAGGTTGATGATATGGTGTTGGGGTCTGTGTCTTGTCCAGGGTCCTTATGTAACATTCTTCCATTTAAGAAGGGTTCCTCTGGGTGAAACGTCAGTCACAGCCTAAGAATTAGCCTGTGTCACTTTTCAACAACTGCTTTACCCACAGCCTGGGAGTCAGGTTGGCACATCAGACACAGACGTGTGCCAGAGGAACTTAGAATCATGTATTTTAAGTTTATATAGAGCTTCTGTTTTCTCCTAATTCGGTATACATCTTTGCTCTGAGGAGTGCAAATTATCCTTTGGAGAAGTTGCAACCTCTATTTTATGGTTCAGATTCTAGATGGTAGAAATAAGTCATATTCCACAGAGTTGCACAGCGTCAGGAGTTGCAGCTGATTTATATTTTTTAGTTGTCGCCTAAGAACAGTTGTGGCCAATTCAAGAGTGATCCACATGAGGAGAGGTTGCGATGCCCAGTGATAATTTGTGTTGGGGGGGAAAACTGGAACTGCAAAGTAGCATCCTGAACTAACTTATTTTTCAGCTCAAATATTTTTTCAAAATATTTGAAAAATATTTTTCAAATTATCAGAAATAATTTGTTGAGAGAGAGAGAAAAAAAAGATTTTATTCAGTGGAGCCTACACTCTGTCTTCTTGCTGTGAAGGCTCATGGTTTTTGAGTACAGAGGGCAGGAAAGTACCCTCTATGTCCTCTGTTAAGTGGCCTCCAGTTTGGAGGATTCTGACCATTGCTATTGGAAAAATGAAGGAAGAGGAACATGAGTCATCCACAGTCATCATCTATCCAGAGTTTACGCTGTTTCTGAAAAGACATGGAGAGCTTGTGCCCCCTGCCACCGGCATCCTGTGGGGTGCTGCCCCAGCATCTAACCGCAGGGAAGGTGGTCTAGGTGGTCATCACTAACACAGGGAATAGCAAGTGCAGCAGAGAAATGGAATTCTTAATTTATTTAAATGAATTTTAATTTTAAAAGGTACTCGATTCACTTATTAAAAGCCTCTTTGGGTATGTTTGGAATAACTTGGGTATATGAATTTACCTCCTTAACTGTGAATTTTATGAACTCTAAATACAAATCAAGTATTTCCGGTGAAAATTTAGTGTCTGATTTGAAATGTGCTAGAATGTAAACTAGACACCAGATGTCAAAGACTTAATGTAAGAAAAGGTAAAATACCCAGTAATTTTATATATTGATCATATGTTGAAAGACTATTTTGGCTATATTCGGTTAAGTGTAAGATACTATTTAAATTAATTTTACCTCTTTCTTTTTACCTGTGGCTACTAGAAAATGTTAAGTTGCACATGTGGCTCGCATTATAATTCTGTTGGTTGGCACTAGTCTAGACAGTGCTTTGTGGGATCCGTCAGAATTGTTATTAGGACTTTCTAGGGAAAGTTGCTAGACTTCAAAAGTTAGAGGCACATTTTTCCCCACTGTGTTAACAGGCTGTTTTATATGGATGGGTTTATGACAATTGACCATTAGAAAATAGGCTTTAATAAGAGTGAGTTAATTGAGAGGATAGCTTTTCCTGTGTTAATCAGAATGATTTTTAAGTGCGTTTTCACCCACTCAGAAACCACTGATTCTCCTGGGAACAAAGAACTACATTATTACTTTGTCATTTGTGTCCGTTTGGTCCTTTCAGCTTTTCTCCAGGCAGAAATCTTGGTGATCGTTAGCAAGGATTTGATTTGCTGTGGCAAGGAATATAAAGTAATAGAACCTAAGGGGAATTCCATTGCATGAAAGGAAATATTAGCGCTTGTCTAGCTCCTGTTTCAACCTTACAAGCTCCAGGTGATTTTCAGAGTCCCTCCTTCAACTTTTTTGATAAATTTTCCAGATCTTCTTATTTATAGATTTCAGTTTTTGACAGCTACGTGTTAGGACTGCTGTTGAAGCCCCTGGAAAGGCTTGACTGCTGATGCTATAGCACGCGTTCACAGCTTGGTTTGCAGGTCGCTTTCTAAAAGTACAAAGAAAATTACTACCCACTCTAGTAGTTTGAAAACCCCAGTGAATTTCAGATGTTAAAGCCATATTCATGCCACAATTCTATCACTGCTTTAGAATTGCATTTTACTTAAAGAAGAGATAAAATACTAATAATATCAAAATGCTCGGAAATTGTTGAACGTTTTGTTTTACAGGAAGAAATTAAGTTTTCAGTGGCTTTTTTTCTGCCGAAAATGTTTTTGTTAAGGAATGAATAAATAAATCAGCTAAGTTCTTGAGTAAACAGCTCTTGCCCTTTCAGAGTCACTTTGCACATAGACTTTGTCACGAGGACCAATGTTTTAAAAATGTTACAGGCAGAAGGTGTGCTCTAGACAAAGACCACGACATTGGGTTTAGGACTGCTAGCTCCATCCAGAGCAGTTACGTGGTTCATTCGAGGATCTTGTTAACCCTTCAACCTCAGTTTCTACCTCTGTCAAGTAGGTTTTGTGCTGATTCTGGTGACATGACTCCTGGGGTTATTAGGAGGATATAGCAGCATGTAATTCAAGGACTTTAATCTTGGTAAAGAGCCTTAGCAGGCTCAAGGTTTCTAGCAGTTTAGGGTTCTAAGATTTTATTAAGTCAGCTGCTTGGACTTCAAGGCATTTCTCCAGATTATAATGAGTTGATAGTTCAACATGCAAAAATAAAGACCTAACTATAGTAAGTAGCAAGGTTACTTTGAAAAAATATGTCCTGCTGGCAGCTTTGAAATGGCACAGATGTGTCTCTGTAGCAGCCGTGACAGTCCTTGTGGGGACTGTTCCCCTCACCCAGGGAACAGCAGCAGCTCCCCAATCTCTAAGCTGCTTGATGTGGATTCATTCTTGAGCAGGAGAAGGGGGTCTGGGGCCTGAGCACGTGAAGACAGGCCCTTCCCTAATGGGTGAGAGGGCACGGCGTGCAGGTGGAATGGGTTTCCATTTCCCCTTGCTTCTCCTTTATTAACCTTGTCCTGCTCCTGCCGCATGCAAGAGCAGCCAGTGCTGAGGACACGGGCTCCATGTGGAGCTCCAGAAAGTGAAGCTGAGCCGTCTGCCTTGGGGTACCCGTGGGGGGAATGCCAGGGGCAATTGGGAGAGCAGAGGGGCCACTGCACACACACCTGTGTGGAGCAGGCGGTCATACGTAGGTCAGGTAGTCATGATTCAGGAACTTCCTGCATTGCACCGATAATCTCTGTTTTGTGGGTAAAGGCAGGACAGTGGTAATTTACTCAGGAGAGACGGACAATTAGCAAATTGATTAGTAAGATCTCTCAAACCTATTGTGAAAGAGAATCATTTAACATGTGTCTTGATTTATTCTACCGATTTATGTCTTGATTTAAGGCAGTGATTTGCAATCTTAACACTGCACATTGGAATCAGCCAGGGGAGCATTCACGCTATCAATGCCCGGCTTCCATCCCACAGACTCTGATTTACTTGGATATTAGGATTTTTAAAAGTTTTTCCAGGTGATTCTGATAGCACAGATTCAGAACACCTGATTTAAAATGTGTGTCTACTAAATTGTGAGCTAATCCTGAGTCCCTGAAGGATGTGGACATACAAGCATTTTTTTCATGTACTGTTGAGCACTAATAGTTTTTTTATTATTTTTCTTTTTCCTCTTGAAAAGCAACGTGGCAAACACTAATAGTTTTAATGAAGGCACAGGACCTTATGTAAAATAAACAATTAGTTTTCACAGGGTTACAGGAGTGTCCTTATTAACCCAAGCTGTTTACTATTCTGTTAATCACTGTGGTCTACACAGTACTGCTACACACACTGCTATATTCCGTTCTCATTCCTGTCATTTACTTTTTAGAATGGTGTTAATGCTGATGGCATTGTCACAGTAATATTCACCGTGTTAGCAAAACTCCTTTTAGTAATGAGTTGTCAAAAACAAAACTCACAGGTCTTTTCTAACCGTGGCCACACTGAAGGGAATGGTGCCTTTTTCTGAGTCCTCATGGGGAGTCTTATGTCTAAGAATCAGGAAATCTCCATGATTTTTGACAAGTATAGGTAGAAATTACTTGCCAAGATGATTACTTCTGTAAACATTTTTCTACAAGAGGAAACAGGTGTGCAATATACCTGATCAGTGTGTAAGGTTGTTTCTGTGTTACTCTTTGGAGTTATAAAGTCTAGGGGTGGGGAGAAAAATTCCATCCCCATTTCCCAGTCATTGTCAATCTTCAGTCTTCTCAGTTATGTCAATTATCATTTAAGTTAGTTATGTCAATTTTCAGTTACGTTACTTTCCCATTGTACAACATAAAGAACGGTTTAATTTATTAGAGCATACATAAAAAGTAATGCTCAATTTGGGACTTCTCAAACTCCTCATCATAATAGTGTCTTGCATTAGTAGAGAGCCTTTGTTTCAATAAGCTCAAAATACTTTACATTTCATCTCATTTATCTTTGAAATAACATTATGTGATGGGAAAGGTTGGGGATTGTTATCCCAGTTTCTCAGACGGCAACACTGAGGAGATGTCAACTCATTTCTTTTATGTTGCTTCTTAAGTACAGTGTCATTTGGTTTTGCAGAAAATTGTTTTGGTTGTAAACATTTTCCAGAGATATAAATCTTTTCCAGTTCCGGTTTGTGCTTTTTACCCTAGATATAATCAACAGGGCTTTTCTATTGGTATTTATTTCTCGGCCCGAAGTAACCCAGAAATTATGTGATATCTATAGAGCAAGAGGATTTCTTAGCGCTGTAACCTAGCCTTCTTCCATACGGATGGGGTAAGGGTGAGGGCATCAGGGCCTCCTAGGCTTCCTGCAGACAGCTTCCTTGGGGCGGCCTAGAGGCTGGGCCAGCCGCGGGGCAGTGCCAAGCATACCGCATTAGGCATTATTCTGCGTTTCTCTGCATTACCCTCCTTCGAATTAGAATGTAAATCTCCCTTGACTCTGATCGCGGGTCTTTAAAACCTCAAGTTTCTTATTAGGTGTGTGTGGCCTATCTAAGCTCTAGACATTTTGTAAAGATAAATCAAAGAGCAGGAAAAAAAACCTTTTTAGTTTTAGAGGAAGTCTGGGTTGCCTGCCTTCAGCCATCCCGGCAACTCACTGGGCTGTGGGTTTGAACTGTTGCTTCTCTCTCTCTCTCTCTCAAACAAGACTTCCAGGGTATAACCATTAAAGAACTAAATGAAAAAGAACAGAGCCCTGAGTGACGCCGTAACAGAAGAAAGCTACTTGAGGAGGAGGTGAGGGGTTTATGAGGCGGGAGAAAGCAGGGAAGCAGGGGAAGGGAGGGAGGCGTTAATAGTTGATGCACAGGTTTCAGCCCTTTGGGCAGCCACTGTCTGCAGAAGCCTCTCATCCTTTCCTCCGCCCGGGTTTTAAGTTCTGTGAGTTGCCCGGGGAGCTCCCACCGCAGGGCCACCTTGATCGATGTACAAGAGCAGTCACGTGGCACTCGTACATGCCTGCAAGGTATCTTTCATCTGGGGGCAGAAATTGAGAAGCCTCTCTAATGGCGCCCTTGATACAACTAAATAGCAACTCTCTCAGTTCATTACTTGTTAGCCCCGGGCAGGGACAACACAGATTGGCTAATTGTAATCGCCAAACCATTAAAGGGAATAGCATTAATGGAGGAGAAAGCAGCTAATAAGGAGCCGAACTTGGCCACTCTGTTGCACCCAGGATGCAAGCTGCTGTTAATTTAAGTACCTGTTTCTCCTGCTATTAGAAATAGTTCTGAAGAAGGGATTTAGCAATCCTCTTTCAAAAGGTGGATCAAAAGCTCAGGGGCATTTCTGGATAAATCCGAGAGGAAGAGTTTATTTTTTCTTGGAGGTAACGCCTGGTGGTTCTGTATGAATAAAGTCACGCCACCTTTCCTATTCTGAGGCGGTGCTGCTGACTGCTATCAGTAGGACGCGTACTTTTATGGTGTTTCCAGGAGCGGCATGTGTCCCTGAGCTCATCTAATCTCTGCTTTAAGCAAAAGCAATCATCCACATCGTGGCAAGGATTAGAGGTGTAGTCTGGGGCCGTGGAATGGCATGAATTTAATTTTCCTCTCCAGGTCTAGAGCTTGTACCCTTGTACATCAGCGCTGTGTTCCAGCCAAATGAGCTAACCATCCACGCACCCTTCAAGCTGGGCCCACTTCATAGACCTCCCTGGAAACCACAACCTGGCATTAAAAGGAATCACAGCTTTAACTTCTGCTTACTATTCATGTCAGAAATATCTAAGAAATTCAGAAGGAAAAAAAAAATTTCATGGCATCTCAGGAGTGGAAAGGATCTTAATTAAAATGTTTTAAAATTGGAACAATAAGGATATCTGTTTAGAGTTTTGTTTTTTTTTGTTTTTTTTTTTTGCTTTGGTGCTTGTCTTTAAAGGGATTGTTTCTGGTTCTAGAAACTAGTGCCTTTTCAAATTATGTTTGATAGAACCCTAGGATCCCGTGAGGGGACCTAGGGGACTGATTGATAGAGGACACTGTGTTCATATTTTATTTGGAGCTGTTCTACCCACCCTGTAATTAATAAGCTTTGACTTCCAGGGGATATAAGATTGTATAGAAGCAGCATCTTGAAACCTTCCAGTTCTCCTACTTGAGTTCCTTCCTGGTGCAGGGGTCCTTCTGATATTTGAAGACATCTCTGTAGATCCCTTAAATCTTACCCCCACCCACCGCCCCCAGGCCACATATACCCAGCCCAATGCCTTCATCCCTCCCTCATCTGGGAATGCGCATCTTCAGGCCCATGGGGAGGCCTTGCTTGAACTGTGGCCGCTGTGATTTCTGGAGGTGGACCCTGCTCCTTCCTGGTAGCTGTGCCAGCTACAGGCACCAAATAAATGTTGTAAGGGTCCTTTCCTCCTCACTGCTCCTGTTTATCTCACCTGTACATTTAGATTTGCTGCTCTGGAGTAATGGAAAGAAGTCAAGTAAGGGCAATGGTTTTCTGTTGTTAAAGAAAATGTTAGGGATTAAGGTAATATGTTTGTACTCAAAAATACCCAAGGTGAGATGTCTATACAAGGTTGAGTTATCATATGCACAAGCAACCTGTAAATTCCCTGGTGGCCCCCTGATTGTGTCCCACAGTTAACACAGATCCCCAGATGAATCTGAACAGCTACACCTGCCCACAGGTCATGCCAGGAAAACTTCTCTCCTGTATCATACAGAGTCCCCTTCTTTCAGCTAAATGTGTTTGCACCCTCAGTCTGTGCTCTTCAGGAGAGGCTACAGTCTTAAGAAAGTAGGCTTCCTGGCTTAGGTGGTCTGTTGAGTCACCCTTGGGAGCCCCACTGGGATTGTGTGAAGAGTGAGGATGCAAAGCAATGAACTAGTCCAAGGCTGAGTTTTTGCAAGCTTGAACTTATCTCTTGGAATTCCCCATAAGTTGTGAAGTCGTTGTTGACTGGCTGATGTGACTTAAATATAGTTTCTTATTTCTCCTTTTTATTAGAAGCAGGTCAGAGGAGTGGAGTTAGACCAGCCTGCACCCTAATACCAGCTGTACCATCTCCTGAGCTGGTGACTTGAACAGGTTGCTTAACCCCTGCAGTCTTCAAATCAGTTTCCAAATGGTGGCATGGAGATAATCATGCCTTCCTTGCAAGGCTATTGTGAGGCTAAAATAAAATGAAGGCTTCATGGGAAGTATACAGCACATGTTCCCTTAATGCTAGTTCTCTTTTCTGATTATTGCAGTGACTATATTTTCCAACTAAAATTGGAACATGTGTTCTGAGAGGTATAAGTATTCATATGAGTACCATATGTATTTATGGGTAAAATGACACAGAATTTTTAATATTGGGGCCATCCTGGAAATTCTAGGATGCCTAGAATTTGTAATGCCTAGTACAGGCGTAGGCTCAGAGTTGACACTTGATGAATACTGAGATATTTCTTCATCATAGGAAAAAAAGCGTCAGTGACCTTTCAAAGAAATACTTGATTGCAGGGCCTATTGCTAATGCTCTCGCTCACGCTCTTTCTCTTTTAACCTCGCTATGTATAGATAACACAGTTTTGGGTAAAAGGAAGACTTAAAATGCTTTGACTTCATTGCATCCATTTGACAGACATGAACCATCTCCTGATTGTAGGATGTAACCATCTAAGAAGGTAAGGAAAGGGACTGTCTGTTTCAGCTCTAAATAAGAACCCACATATTTCAGGCCCTGAACTATCCACATAAACTTCTAGAGAAAGGGCCCACAGAAGATCCCACATCGGTGTTGAGTGCAGTGTGTCCGGTGCACCCTGTCCCCAAGGGCAGACGGGGCCATCTGGGTAATCTAGGAAGGAAGCTCCAGACACCAGTAGTGTGACATTCCTACCCATCCTCATCTTCACAAGACACTCCCATTTTTTCCCCTGAAAGTACTGCTGGGCATCCCGCAAGCATGTTAAAAGCCAGACACCATTTGGGTTGTAAAAATCTAATGACTCAGCATCCAGTTTAGACATCTTCTGGAGCCTATTTGGGATGTCAAGAAATCATCCCAACTTCACTTCTGTGACTTGATGGATCTGATTTTCTGTTTCACCACTTGTATTTGAATACCTGTGGTCCTCTTTCTCACCCCAGATCCTAGAGCGATACTGCTTCTTTCTGGGGAGATTCCAAAAATGTTACTGTTTATAGCTGTGTGTACCATGTATATGTAAGAAAGAAGACTGACATTTACATCTTTTCTCAAAATTCTTTATTTCCCGGAATTCTGGGTGGACAAAATAGTTAATGTATTTTTTTTCCAAGTGAAAGAAACTGACTTTCAAGAGTGTTATGTTCTTGTATGTGTCAGTTTGCATCCATGATGCCAAAAACCTAAGAAACTATGGAGCTTGAATTTCAGCTTATTGGATTTTTTCTAATGTGTAGTTGTAGCTTGTTAATGAAAGTTTACTTAATGACAGCTTACCTAATGAAAGCCAACATCACCACCTTGAATCATTTTGCAGCCAGAAGAGTGTACTTGAGTAACTGTATCTTCAGACTTCAGTTTAGTAAATCTCAGTAAACAGCATCCCGTAGGGGAGATTTCTTCTATTTAATCTATAGAAGTTGACTATAGTACAAGCATCAGCTTTCCTGTGAAAGCTTGCAGGGTAGAAAAGAGATCCTTCCCTTAAAATATTGAATATTGCCGGCATGACCACTCTATCTCTGGTGCCTGCTGTTTTCCATCTCGTTTGAGTTGCAGGCTTTCATCACAAGGATGGGACACCAAAGCAACAGGATGAAAGGGCGCCTGTGGCGTTATTACCATCACTCAGGGAAATGGTCACCGTTCTGTCTCCATGACACTCTTCCTCCTTAGGACTTTCAACACAGGCTTCAGAAGCCATCACCAGGGGCAACCTTGGCATTTATAATGGGGATGGGGACAATTTCTAGAAAAAATTCCTAAATCAAGAACATTTCTTCTGCAGTGAAGAAATCTTTGAAATTACCTGTAAACCATCCTTTTGCAAGTACAACCAAATTTATTTCTGTTTTTCTTAGCTCTAGAAACGCTGTGTCTTTTTTTCCAGAACATTAATATTTAGTTAGCAATGGGCTCTAAGTTTCCCAACCCCTCAGCCTTTCAAGGAGTTAATGGTGTAAATGCACTAGGGGAAATCTCTGTAATTTATAGAAGCTTTATATTGAATGATTTTGAAGGGGAAAGACTTTTTTAGTAACAATAATAATAATAATAATAATATGCATTTCTTGAGTATTCTGTAATATGCAGCCAGGGTTGAGGTGAGGGGTGGAGAAATGCCATTCTCCTACCGAGCACAGAGTGTGTAAAAGCCTGTTGTACATGGAAGTCACAGGTTCCTAACATTCAGTTTAAAAATGAGCATAGTTAGATGGGTACCCTTCATTGGCCCTTCATGGTTGGGGGAAATGAGGAGAGGGAACAAAATCATCTTGGTTTCAGTAGTTGCACTTTCAGGAGACAACCCTATTTCACAGCCTATACAAAAAAAAAAAACTTTCTATAATAGTAAAATTTACATTTCAGCCCTTGCCTACAACTGTTTTCAGCCTTATTTTCTCTTCCCGGAGCTTTGTGCTGCTCCTCTCTCTCCGTTCTTGACATCGTTCTTGTACAATTGGCCGCAGAAATTGCAATGCTTCTTCCCTTTTGTTCAGCCTGTTGGTGTGATAGGTTGTATCTGCAAATTTGAGAGCAGCGTGTTTTATTTTTCACAGCATCTAAACAATAATGTAACCACATCACAGCATTTTTAGTCACATCATTGACTACACTGGCAGCTTATCCCCCTACAACACTTGAATGCATTAATACCCCTATCTGTAGCATTTTAATTTAATTAGAACAGTGGTTACAATCCTCTTGGGAAATTTTTACCCCTCCCCCTCATAATGTTAAATAAAACACCCCTGGTTTTCATCTGTCTGACAATTCAAGTCACCTTTAGAGGTGGACTAGAGAAGCAGTTGCAAGAGTAAAGAGGTTCCCTTTATTTGGAAAATTGGATGTCTCCTTACGCTTCTCTGTCTAGGTATCTCCATCTGAGATACTTGTATTTGTTTAATTTTTCTAATTGCTGATAGTCTGATGTGCCACTGTAGGTGTTAAGTGTGTGGTTATAGCAATCGAATAAAAACAAAAAATGAGGACCTTGTACATGGACCCCAGGGATTCACAAAAAGAGAGACAAAAAGAGTTAAGTCTGTATGTAGCATGGGATTCCCAGGTGTGTGTTCTGTTCTCCTGGGAGAGGAACCCGTGCACTGGAGAGCGTCCTTTCTGGGGTCCCCTGAGTGTTCTGCCAGCTGCTGAGCCCTGAGTTACTTTGCTGTGTCGTGGCTGCCGGCAAATTGCTCAAAGCTTTAGAAGCACCTTTTGCTTTTGCCCCTCTTGGTCAAGGTGTCCTCTCTTTTGTTACTGACAGGTCTGTTCATTGAACCTTTGAGAAAGAGCTTCCTGACCTAAGCTTATGGTGGGAATGCTGTCCTTCAGCTGAGTGGAAACCATCCTCAGGAAGGAGATCAGTGGGCCACAGTCTCTGTCTCTGGCCTTCCTTTTACTCTCATCATGAAAGAGCATAGTTGTCTCCATCTAAAATTGTGTGGATGAGGGCTGGGCAGGGATGGCATAAAAATCCCAGAGCAAATGGGGAGTGTGGCATTTCAATGTAGCTGTAAGGGGTTGCTTTTAAAGAGAGTACAGTGAGATGAAGTTACTCTCAGTGATAGTTTAGCAAATCAGAGTGTATACACTTTAAATGTGATACATAGCTTGACTCTTTTGTCAGTAGACTGGAGGTAGATTTCCCAAGAAATAAAGTAAAATCAGCTTTGAGGGCTGGGCTTCTCCCAGCTTGCCCTTGAGGGAGTTGGGAGAGGCTAGGATAAGGTGGCCTCTCGCTCTGATGGACTAGCTGGAGGAGCTTATGTGTGTCCCCTTGCTACAAGGGAGAAGTCTTCATATTAGGAAATACTATCTTTTTTTCTTGTGCTCAAGCCATGCCATTTGAAGACCCTTTGACTGTACAATTTTTTTCTTCACCCACAGTTTCACTTCTGCAAAAAACCCTAACAAAACAGAAAGCTATTTCTGGGAATAAAGTTAGCAGTAGACATCCAGACATGTAACAGGATTAGGGGCTCATGTGAGGGTTACAGAGTATGGAGAATCTGTTGAAGTAGAGAAATAGACTATGTTTGAAACACTCAAAAGCCTATCTCACTTTAAAAAAAAATCCCTAAACAGATTTTATATGTGTTTCCTATATGTGTGTTTATATCTTTGCCTCCTTCACCCTAAACAACCCCAAAGCAATCACCAAAAAGTATAACTCATCCTTAAGTTAGAGTTTCTCCAAGTACCTGTGATGTTTGGTAAAGTTCAAGAAAAGTGAAGCTGAAGGTTTTCCCTCTGGGTGACCTTTCACAGGGCATCTTGATTGAAATAGAAATGAAATGTAAGATACATGTGCCTGCTTAATTAAAAAATTGCACCAGGAAACTTTAGGAAGGATGTATGTTTAAACAGAAATATTCCAAACACCCTAGTTGCTGCTGGCGGGTGCCTTAGGGAAGGTATAGAGATTCCATTCGGAAATTACAACAATATGTATCTATTCATTTAAAATCGAAACTTCCTACCACAACCACCAAACTTTCCAGGCTATGAGCATAAGAGAAATTTTAATTTGGTTATAGGGCTGGGGACTCCCCTGCTTCCCTTTGCATATTTGATGAGATGTAAAATGTTAAAGAACGAGATTTTTCCAAAACATAAATATGCCTTCCCCTTTGCTTCCCTCTACAATTTTCTTTTGCTCCTGATTTTTATTTTCCTAGTAGCATCTTACTGGTCTTTCCCCTACAAGTTATTTTGGACCTTGTGTATCCCACTTTGCTTTGCCCAGTTAAACCACAGAAACTAACGGAAGTTATGTTTATGCATGGGCTGCAAGGCAGCCTGCTTGGTGTGTTGATCTGAGATGCAGATCGCACTGCTGTTCTGCTGAACACAATAGTTGGTTTCTTGCCATTATTTGCAATATTTTAACTTAAAACTCATAATAATCCTTCCCTTCCACCCTTTAGTTATTACTTGATAAGTATCTTCAGTCAAACAGTACTTCCCTTAAAACTTTGAATGACCTCTGAAATACTTCGGAAGGAAAGGAAATGATTGATTCTGAGATGGGGAATGAAGGAACAAGGAGATATCCATTAGTGCTGCAGATAATTCCCTGCTATGAAGGAAAAAAAATTAAATATCGGATATTTTTGGTTGTGGTTGTCATATAGTGAGATAGGTAGATGATAGAAAAATCTTGCTCGTATATTAACTACATCTACAACTTACTTTTGCAGCCATCACTTTGCTGCTTTGCTTGTTTAGCCCCCACTCGTTGGATCTGAGTAGAGTTATACTTAGATTAGAAGCTGGGGATGTTGCCAGAGAAGAGGAAATATGACTTTAACATATGAATGACATTAATTATGTGACTTGGGCAAGTAATTTTTGAGAGAGTTGCCTTTAAGCCATTCTCTTAGAGATATTTTTTTCATTCCCTTTTATCCGTCCTCTTTATTCAAACAAACCATGGGGGTGCATACCTATTGCCCTGAGTCCAAAAGAAAAGCCCTATTTTCAACCTTTACAGAGTTTTATTAGGTAGCCCAAATGCATACAGCGTCTCCATGGAGAGAGCAAACCGGAGTGCTCATGAAGCTGGTGCTCCAGTCCCCCTGCCCGCCCCACCCCGGGACGATTCCACACCTCCATTCCAAGCTTTCATTGTCTTTTTCCCCCTCCCCTCTTCCTGCCCTTATTTTCAACAGCAGGAACGAGTTTCATATACACCTCCAGAGAGCCCGGTGACGAGTTACGCTTCCTCGACTCCACTTCATGTTCCAGTGCCTCGAGCGCTCAGGATGGAGGAAGACTCGATCCGCCTGCCGGCGCACCTGCGTGAGTGTTCGTGCTGCCATCGGGGAAGGGACGGAGAGGGACAGAGCTTGACGGTGCAGGGCGGGGAAGTGGGCAGTGGGCTCCAGGCCAGGCAGGGGCGAGCTCCGAGAACGCTCTCCCACGACTTTGCCACGCTGCTTTGGACCCTTTTGCCCCCACTCCAAAATGGCTTTGAAAAATGTGAGATCTCTGTCCCTTGTTTCTCAGTGTGTTCATTTCGTTCCTGACCATGACACTTTAAAAAATCTGGAAATGTGCAATATACGGCAGAGTCAACTAAATCTCCTCGTAGGCAAGATTTTTTTTTTTGATTTGGGCAAAGTTTATCTGTATTCCCAAATTCACACTCACTCCCCTGGAATAGTTTCTTTGGTGTTAAATTTTGCTCAGTTGCTGAGTCCTGCTTTGTTGAGCTGTGCGTTCTTCCTTTCTTTACGAGGCCTCCCTCCCGCTCCTCTCCTTGCTGGCTACTTCTCTTCCCTTCGTTTTATCTGCCAGCACAGGTCCCTTCCCTAGCTCTGTCTCTCCTACTCCCTTCTCTGCCCCCCCCCGCCACCTCGACACTGCAGTTTGCAGTATTTCCACCTTTCTCTCCCAATCATCCCCACTCTGCCTCTGCCACCTCCCCGTCTGGATCCTCCTCAACTGCAATTTAGCAGAGTGCTGGGGCCCACGCACCTGTGCTGCAGATACTAGTCTACAAAGCCGTTGACACCTGTCATTTCCTTTTTGTCTGTCTTTCCTGTACTGCCACCCAGCCCGGGTGATAAAATGTGATTGGGCAGCTGGGGAGAATGAATCACCTGATTTCCACCCTCATCACGAAAGTGCCAGATTCTCTGGCTTACATGTTATCCTGAGGGCACAAGCCCAAGCTAGGAAGGACTCTGGGGTCAACCTTGGCCATTCCCTGGTTGATTCCCAGCAATTAAGGTGGCATTGTCATGCTCTCCATCTCCTACCAGCCCGGTGATGCTCCCAGGTTGTTCTGCTCTCATCCCGTCCATCCTCAGAAGGTCGCTTGCTGAAAGCAGTGGACAGTAGGAGACAAGGATGCTGACTCGTCCTTTTTCTCTCTGCGAGACTTCTGGGAGTCGGGTGACTGTGATGTGGGCAGCGGTGGGGGGCAGTTCCTGGGGAAACATTGCTGCCTTACTCCTTCTGCCTCACAATGAGATCATTGCTAGGATTTCTGCAGGGAGTTGGGGGCAGGAGAATCCATCCCTCCTCCAGCTTGCCGTGAAGTTGCTGCCGATTCGTCAAGACATTTCTGCTTCCCTTGGGCAGGAGGGTAAAGGACACAGGCCAATTCTACCGTATTTCCTCCACAGCGACTTCTGAAGGAGAGGTTGAGACTGTGAGGTGCCAGGCTCATGGCTGAGGGCACCACTGTCCTTAGGAAACCGGGGTGTTATGGCACCATGGGAACAGACAGAACAGGAAAAAGAATTGGTAGCCGGGTATTAGCAAATATTCCTCCAGACGTCATCCTGTGACTAGTATATTCAGTAAAGGAATATTCACTTTGAGATAGAACACACTCATCCCATGCAGGCAAAGCACTTCTACCACCTAATCTCATTCATTTACTCATCCCACATACGGTGAGTGATTGCCTCGCTGTGCCAGGCACTCTTCTAGATCCACAGGGTACAGAAATGAACAGACAGCTCCTGGATCTTGTGAAGCTTAAACTCTAGTAGAGAGAAGGAAAAAGGTTATGAACACTTGTCCTGAATGGGCTGAGGTTTCTTTCATGACTTCTTATTCCTCCGGCCGTCAGGAAGTAGCGAGGACTCTGCTGTCCGACCGCGTCAGCCATTCCACTCCGTTCTCCCACCATACAGTACTGTGTCTGAACGAGAGAGTGTTTGCCAGCCCTCCTAACCTGAAAATGTTATGATTCTTTTCTAAGGCATCATTCTACTTGAAATGGTTTCTTCCATTCTAACACCTGAACATTTTCTTGAGTAGACAGTTTCCTCTTTGGAAATGCTAACCAGCATTTTACTGACTCCTACTGTGTGCCTAGCACACGACCATAGTAACTACTATTTATGGTGGGGTTACCCTGTGCTGGACACTGTGGGAAGTCTTTTATATAAATTATTTAACTCTCACAATAATACCCGTAAGGTGGATCTTCTTTTTATCTCTGTGTTGCACATAAGGGCTTAGAGAATTTAAGTAATTTTTCAGGGTTGGTCACAAAACTATTAAGAGAGTCAGGATTCAAACATTCTGCCTCACTCCAGAGCCTAGGCTCATATCCATTATGCCACTGTGATAAGTAGGTGTTTAATAAATGTTTTTTTGGATAAATGGATGAATTCAGGATTGACACTTAGTATTCACTGATGTGGCTATAGCATTGGTTTATGGCTGGTATCTGTTCTAACTGTGGTTATGTCTGTTCTGTCTGTTAACTAGTTTGCGTATCACCGCTGGATGAATCAATGAATGGATGGATCCCTACATAGATAACTGTAAAATATTGAACTGTAGCACATTACTGCTGACCTTGGAGTATAATCAATGGTTAGATTATGGATTCAGGTCAGGGTAATGGTTTTGCCTGAATGCCTACCCTACGTTTAGATACCTTTCCTGGTGTGATCTGCGTGAGACCTGTTGCGACACCATTGGTTCCAACATCTGGAATGAATCCTCTGAAAGTGGAGGTTCCCAGGCTCTTGCTGTTTGCCCTCAGCTGGGGCTTCCCGAATGAGGTTGAGCTTCCCTCCTCCCTCTCCTGTTCCAGGACTTGGCTGCTTGGCATGCTGTTTGAGACGAGCATACAGCCCCTATGATGGTTGAGGCCATGCTACACACTTGAAGATGCATCCCAGCCGAGTTTCTAAACCTAAGAGAAAATAAATACTTTAACAAGGGAACTGGGTTATTGCTCTTTTAATCTGGGATTCCAGACAATTCCCAGTGGAATGCTCATGGAAAGTACGGGGAAGAATCTGAAAGCCAAGACAGCAGCAGGACATTTATGGTATTGCTAGGTTGAAGGCATTTTTAGCTGCTTGTTTTAAAGAGATACTCACCACACTGGTATGCCTTGAGTGGCTTCTTTTTTACCATCTACCATTGATCTCCAGATACATCCTCTCCCCCCCAATTCTTTTTCTTCTTTCACTCTTAAATCAAAATATATCCTTGGGGATGGGGATTGGGAGATGAAGATCATAATATTTAGGAATCTCACACAGAGACTTTCTCACCATTTTGTTCTGCAAATGCAGAGCTAGACCCAAGCTGAAGACACAGCATGACAAATTAGCAAGCTATTGAGAAGTAGAAAGTGATGCCTTGTCTTTTTGTTTGCTTGTGATAAAAGCAAAGTGATAAATGGAGCAGAGTGTTAAGTAGTGATTAGGGGAGGACTTGCAAGGGACTGGCAGGTGCAGTCTGAGAGCCCAGGGGAGAAGGGCCATAGTGCGCAGATGTGCAAGGTGGTGCCCTGCAGCAGTCCTACAGCAGAACTGCCCTGCTCACCAAGAGAGCAAACACGAGCATGTTTGTTGAGAGGATAGAAAGGGCATCTTTTTTTCTTTCTTCTTCCTCCATAAAGGGTACTGAATTTTTTTTAAGCTTGAGGCTAGAAAGGCTAAAGTACAACAATTATAACAGGCAGGTGAAAAAAAAATTCTATTCTTTAAAGGGAGTATAGCCTTTCATCGGAGTTTGAAAACACTTGAAGGACCAGGGGACCCCCAAGGGTGCCCGGGCAAGATCACTCTTGACTCTCTCTGCAGAGAAGGGCTCTTGCTGGGAGCAAAGGATGCCTTTGCCCAGTTCTCACCAGAGGCCTCACAGTGTGAAGGATGGACTTTCTCTAACTTGTCTGCCCAAAGGCCTGCTTTTTCTAAGCCAATTGGAGAGTGGGTGCTGAAGAGGGTAGTGGAAGGTGCCTCCTTATGGGGAACAAGTCTGGTAATTGGCAGAGGCTTGTGCTGTGTTCACAGCAGCCCTGTAAAACGCTAGGCCAACTCAGGCCCAGCCGTGCAATAGCAATATAAGCATATTTCAGAGAGGCAGAATTTAAATAACTGTCTTTGCTCTATCCTAAATGTCTTTTAGACACCATCATCTCATGTTCAGTTGATTTAATCACATCTAATCATAGGTTGACAGTAGGCCATTTGCCCAAAGACTGTGCATTTTGCAGTGTCCGTTTGGCCTTCTGAAATTCCCGTGAATGAATGATTTAAGAAGCAGGACCTAGGACTCATTCATCATATTTAACAGGGTTATGTTTTATGATGTTGTGGATTAATAAATAGCCATAATAGCTATGCGGAGTTTTTGAGAGTCAGAACACCAGGAATAGTTCCTTGGCTCTATTTCTTTTCCTTGTGAATCTTTCAAAATCCTTACATGACTACTCCCGCTTGTGTGTGTTTAATAATTGAATTTAATGCCTTCCTTTGGAAACGTTACCTCGCTGCTCACCCACTCGGCTGTTCCGCCTTCTCAGCAGAGTAACTCAGTTTAAGACAGCCACGCGACACGCAGAGCTATATTAGAACCGGCATAGTGAGAAGGGACACGATGCCTCTCTTTTCCAATTGGCTGGAGCAGCAGTTTTTTACTCTTCCACGTTTATGTTTGTTCCCAAAGAAAGAGGCGAAAATGGAAGCCAAATGTGATCAGAGTTAATATTTCATATTTTTTATAAGTAACAAAATGCCTTCATACTTATCATCTCATTTAATTGTGCGGCAGTCCTGGACATAGGTGTTGGTAAGTGTTTGATGAGGTGACCGGCTCCGATATTGTCCAGGTTCACCCAGCATGTGGAGGGTCTGTTGTGATTTCTACTTCCAAAGTCACCCTTCAGCTTTCTTAGGAGAACACCTAATGGCAGAGTTTCATGGCCTTAAAAGTAGCTGACTCTTGGAGTCTGTGCAGCCAGGGGTGCTGGAGGCAGAGGGCAGGCTGGTTCCCGTGATGCTGCTGACCATTAATTTGTGCTGAAGCTTCAACAGGCTGGCCTCTCCCTCTCAGTAGGATGAGGAGAGATGTCAGGATGACAGCCTTGTCCCTATGGATAATTTATTCTGTTGTGTTTTTTTTTTCCCCCACTAGTTTCTACTGCTCCCTCTTTCTACTCTCTTGTGAGCTCAGGTTGAAGCCTCTCCCTGCAACCAGCATGCCAGGGCTGGTCCTGGCCTCCGCGGGCCAGCTCCGGGAGCAGGCTCGACCCAGGACCTGCTGGCCCAGTGTTCACGAGGGATGCCGTTCCAGGAGCAGGGGCCCACTGCTTTTTGAAGTTTCCAAATAAAAACGTGTGGTAGTAGAAATGACGTGTGTCCAGGTAAACCTGAATGGGCATGAATTTCAGGGCTGGCACTTTCTGTTAGAGGGATGATTTAACCTCTCTAAGACTCAAATTTCTAAGGACACCGACTGCTGAGGGCTTCTTAAGAAGTATCAGAACTCATTTATGTCTAACCCCTGGCAAAGCGCCCGGCCTGCAGCGGCAGGTAACTCACTGGTGCACCATGTCAGCTTCCAGTCCTGGGGAAGCCTGGGTAGGAGGTGGCTTCCCCATTTTGAGGGGCCAAGGGAGCATGCATGTCCTTGTTTGTTTGTTTCACCAAAGGAAGGATCTCGAGTTCTGTCTGCGGAGTAGAGACTGATTTCTCCGAGTCACAGTGGAAATAAGCTTTAATTTCCAACTCTTCCGTGAGATTTCTAGGACCTCAGTTTTGCCCTAGGGCATTCCGTCCAGAGCCTTTTCCTACTGGAACATCTCTCCTTCAGTCTGGAACTTTCCTCACGGTCTTACCCAAACCCATAAGTCTCCCTCTTCCTCAGCCTTACCAAGTCATCTTCTAAGCCCAGTCAAATCCTCCCATCATTTGCCGTTATCTGCATTCCAAGAATGGCCTCTGTTCACACAGCTGCCCGTGACACGCGGTGACATCACCGGCAGAGTTGAGGCAAGGACAAGGGAAGAGATGTAATTCATAGTCGTATCTTAACAGAGCCATGATGACTGCTAACACACTTGGCCAGCCACTAGCATTTTCTGTCTTGTCCCCCCTTAAGCCTTCTTTTGGGGGCCTCCACTTTTCACATGCAAATGCTGAAAGCCTTTCTACTTTCCCGCAGCACATGTGGCTCTACAAGGCCCCGGTTAGCTGCTTCAAACAGCTTGAAGAGAAAAAACAGCCCACAGCAGAACCGCCAGGATGCCTTGGAAGGGAAATTTCCTTTTTGGGTCTGCTGTCTGAAAGAATTTCCGATGCAGGCAGACGTTAATTCCTAGCTCCATGCTTCCTGATAAGGAAGCAGCTTCAATAAATGCAGCTATTTATAGATGTCTTTTTTTTTTTTTAAAGAAAAAATATATAACCAGAGGTTTATTGACCTTTTCTTTCACTTCGCATTTCATGCAGGGAGCTCTGTGTACATTTAAGGCAGTTCCTCCAGCATAAGCTTTGACAAAATGGCTCTGATCCCAAGGGAGGGGTGAGGGGAGGTGAGGACGAGGATGGCACAGCCACCTCTTTAGTGTCACGGGCTCTGGATTGATTTCCTTGGAGTTCTGAGGTCGACATTTGGAAGCCATTGGCTTCTCTCCCTGGTGCTGTGGGTTACTGATGTGAGCCCAGAGGGCCCAGCTCTATTCTAGACCTGACATTGAAAGGTTATGGCAGACTCAGAGCCACTAAAAAGTAAAAGACGATGAGAACCAGTCAGTTCTGTGAGTAGAGACTGGAACAACAGGCAGTAAGAAACCTTATTTCCATTCTTCCTTCTCCCCTTGGATTTTCCCACCTATCAGTACCCCTGTGGGCTTTCTCTTAGCATGAAAGTGTCTGTGTGTCCACGAGCCCACGGCCTGCCTCGCACATGTCTACGCAGTAGTTGCTGGCAGTACGAGAAAGATTGAACTGTGCCCTCCTAAGTTAACTCCCAACCCCTCTTCATCATCACAAAGCATTGGCTGAGCTGAGTCTATGCAAATATGGTAAAGTTTCCATTCTCAAATAACAGATCTTTTCTCCCATTCTGCTTCATGCCTGAGTTCCACCTCGTCAGTAACTCAGACTCTGGGAGTTTCTGGCACGATGACTTTGGCATCTTCATCCTTAAGCTTTCCCGGGGGTGAACCCTAGCAGGGACCTTTAGACGTTACTGATTGCACTGTTGCCACAGGTGGATTTTGATTCTTAGTTGCCTGTACTATGTGTGTTTTGGGGGTTCTTTTTTTCTGATCACATCTGAAGCAAGGGTAGAGCAGGATTTGAGAAATGTAAACTGGCCCTGGCTCTGGCCACGTGCCGACTGTAACTTCCCAAGTGTAATTAGTCACCCTACTCTGATATTTACTGCTTCCATCTTGGGTGGTGAGCTAAACCCCATTCTTTTGAAATTGGTCTCTAGTTCTGCTTCCTTTAGATCATGGCCACTAATAGTCCTCAAATGGGGCCGTAAGATTCCAGTAATAGAAACGCAGACTGTCGATACAGATAATGGATAAAGAGCTATGGATGTGTAGGAGGTGCAGATTGGATGTCTGGAAGGAAAATGCTACCTGTGCAGGGCTGTGCAGGGAACACTTCATTTCACCAGCTCAGCTCAGGCTGAACTCTCTACTCTTGGGATGGGGTTATTAACTAAAGTGATTGAGGAGGGTGAAGGTTCATAAGGAGAGATGTGATAATCATTTTTTTTAAAAAAGTACCTGGAACAAACGTTGAAGGGTACTGAGTAGCATATCTTAAGAAAAATTACAGGGGTATCAGGCAATTTCTATAGCTCCACTTTAGAAGTAACAATGTTAGGATTTAATTATCCATTTGTTTTCCCAAAGTAGATTACCTTTGCAAATGAGTTTTTATTTTTTAATTTTTATTTATTTTGTGGTCATTGTACCCTGCCTGCTAGCTTGCAGGAGCTTCTCCTTAGGGTCCATTCTGAGGCCAACTGTGTTTAAGATCATAAAGCCACTCCAGGAAATCTCTGTATCAATGATTTATGGAATAAGTAATAAGAGTCACTAGTATTTATTACGCACTTTCTGTGTTCCAGAAGGTTTATATATATTATTCTGAATAATCACAAACAATGTAAAGCAGATATTATATCTGAGGCTCAGCAGGAGGAAATCACTTATCCCCAGGTCACACAGAGGGTATGTGGAGAGGCCATGATTTGAATCCACATCTAATTCCAAAACCCAGGCTTTTTAAAGTTTTTCACTTCAGCCTATTGCTTCCTGAAAGTATTAGGAACTGATGGAAGTTGTTTCCTTCCAGTTACTGGTTGGAAAGAGAAAATCTAAGCTAGCGGGCTGATTTAAAAAAAAAAAGTTTTAGACAAAATTTAGATAAGTTACTGACAAGGCCCAAAGGGATGAAAACAGAGATAGAAACCAAATCATCTTTTGAACTTGGAGAAAGATAAGCTTTCATATCCAACCCTATGCACACTACTATCTGCAAATATTTTCAGGTATCGGCATAAATTCTAAAGTGTTAGAAGCAAAACTAAGTGAAGTAAAAAGAGGTTCACATTGTCCATGATTTTCCTTCTTTTAAAAAGAGATGCTTTACCTCACAGATTATTATTATTACACAGTAAGTGATGTTGTACTTGAATGGACATTGTATTATTGAGTTTACAAATTACAACACTGAACTTCTTAATAACTTATGTTCGCCAACATGCTTCAGAAAAATTGCCTGAGGTTTTGGTGCCTTAGTTTACCCACATGCTTTTGGTACGAGGACACTCTACAGCAGGGTGATGGAGCAGAGATGGAGCTTGCTCTTCTGGGGCTTGGTTCTCTGGGCTCTGGTCCCACAGTTACAACTTGGACCATCTCCCACCAATTCATTCCACCTTCCAGGACTGTACTTCCCTCTCTGTACAGTGAAGTAGCCTGAGTGTATGGTTCCTGAGGTCCTTTCCAGCTCAAACATTTTATCATTCTCTAATTCTAGAACAGAAACACAAGGGATATAAGCAGTAGAGCATTATCTATAAATGCCAAGTATCTTGATCATTCCCTCAATTTCCAGGGCTCAATGTCAAATTGTAGTGCAGATGGTGATATTTCGATGACATGGGAAATCGTCCTCCACTTTAGCTGTGATTGTTTTGTGAGGATGCCCTCCCACAAGAAGTATGGAAATCCAGCGGTTGGCTCTGTTGGACGTTTCCCTGTGATGTCTGAGATTGAGATCAGGTTAATGCTTTTGTGGGATGGGAGCTGGCGCCAGCCCCAAGGCCTTGCAGGGCTTCTGAAGCCCTGCCCTGCCCTGCCCTGCCACTGTCGCCTTATGCTGGTTTCCAGGACTTTATGGCCAAATCGCAGTCTTGTTGCTCTGTTCTCAGAGCCTCCCTTCTGGCCTGAGAATTGTCTGTGCGTTGGCCCTTTGCCCAGTGCACTACGCACAGGTGTGTCTTTTGGTCACTACCTCCTTGACCCCAACTGTGTGACTTGTGGGAATCCCCTCCACAACTCCAGGCATGTTTGCCTTTCCTGTAACCTGTAAAAATTACAGTCTGCATTTTTCTCCCTCTATTGATGGTATCCACTGGGTTTTGGGCTTTACATAGCCAGCTGATCTGCCAGGGTAGGCCACACTATCATCCTTCAGCTGGCTCCATAGCACATGCACAATTAATACTGCATTAATTAATTATGGGGGAAAAAAGCACAGTTGGCAAGGGAACGAAGGCTTTCAGCTTCTAAAGTGAAGGCTTTGATGCTGAGCTTTAAAGTACATTTCCATCCGCCTCAGCCAGCGGAGAGAATCTGTGACACTTATACCATCCCCTGGGCATGAAAACTCACACCCAAAAAACTATTTCTAAACAGAGGCCCTCAACTAGTTGCTCAAATCATCCACTCACTGCCGCAGGCTGTGAAAACGGGCTGTAGGATTAGGACGAAAAGACTTGCCCAGTGCAGCAGGATTTGTGACCAAAGCTGATGAGGGGTTTTGTTTTGTCTCCTTACGTGGCTCTTGGGTCACCGACATCAGGAGCTCTTTGCAGAGAAACAAACGGGAGTAAATGATTTGGTGCCAGCCCTGTTGAGGAAATAAAATTGTTCTTTCTTCTTCCTCCTCTTTGTACGCCTTACTTCCGGAAGGAGCCCTAAGGCAGTGCAAGTTCACAAACCTGTTATTCTGATGGGTTGCAAGGTTAATCTGTCTTGGGCACGGTTTCCTACTAAATGTGAGCAAAGTTGGGGAGAAAACTCTCTTGCTCAGTCTGATTCCTTCCACCGCCTTGTTCTCGCACTGCTGGCCTCCCACACTCAAGCCTTTCACTTCTCGTGTGAGGTGGGAGCGAAGCCACTTCACAAAATCCCCTCTCTGGACAGATACAGTTCTTGTTCCCCTATTTACCACGCTGGCAGGCATTTTGTGCGGAGCTCCTGCTGACCTTAAAATTTGGCCGTGATTCAGATACTCGCTCAGATAGTCGGGGTTTTTATTTAAAGGTCTTTTAGGAATACAAAATACAAAGGTAGAAATTCCCTGAGAGATTTTTCTCACTTGAGATTCGTGGGTTGTAAACCTCCTTTTTAAACCACACTCTGATGCCCTGATCAAGTGCTGAGAGGAACTTCGGAGACCCACAAAAACCTAATCAGAGGTAAAGTTTGGGTTTTTTTTATGAAATATATTTTGGACCTTCTAAAGGGAAAGAAGTTTTTCTTTTGATTCTTAGGCAGAGAAGAGTTTTCCTTCAGGTGAATCCAAGTCTGTGTGACTGAGATTGTCTCATGGCCATGACCCCAGATACCCGTCTCACAGGGCTTCTGCGGTGGTTCCTACCACCCACGTGATGGGGGAAAGAACTTGAACTACAACTGGGCATTGTAGTATTGGCATTGTGCATACAGCTGTGAGGCTATCTCATAACTGGTACTTCTTTGTTCGTTGAAGGACTGTTGAGATTCAGAAAGTGTCTGGCTTCTCAACTTTTATTATTCAGATAGCATTGCTGTGGACCTGAGACAGAAAGCTCATAGTTGCCTATGAACAGGGTGACTGTTATGCAGGGAACGTGGTCACCCAGTTGCAGTGATTTCGAGTGCCTTGAACATAAATATCTCCCATGATGAACTACCCTGGTGCCTGAAATTCCATTGTTAAGAGACCTTTCTTTTGGATCAGCCATTATTTTCCCAAAGCTCCACTTTTAAAAGTAAGTGGTTATGTTAGCAAATTAATACCTCAAGTCCCTAATATCTTAATGAAAATTAGTTTATTAAATCGCTTGAATATTTTGTAATGGAAGGCCCGTGGCCAACACGGAGGGTCACGGAGGGAGCCGAGTTGGAAATGAGCTCCATCCTTTTATTACAGGCTGGCTTTCTCTGTGGAGAAGACAGATGTAAGATTGGATGGAAAATCCAGGCCTCTTGATTTAGACAAAACATTGTGAACCTGAACCTCTGAGGCTGAGATGAGCAGTCTGCCACTTACTATGCGTGGCCGTTGGTCTGGAGACCTTGCCAGCATCGGTCTTGGCCGAACAAAGTTGGGCCTGCTCTAGCTCACTGTCAGTTGGAGAATGTGCAAGTCGTCTGCATTTCTATGACAGCAGCAGGGAATTCGGGGGTATAATGCTGAATCCTTAAGCCTTTCAACCATTCTAACTGAATGTCTTTTCCTCTGTGTTGACGATATGTTTGGTCATAACACCAAGACCTTGCAGACGCATACGGGGCATGTTAACCCAAGCCTTGAGTTGAAGTGATCGGGAAAATCTTGCCCCCTGGGGAACTTGAAGGAGCTGCCAGAGCTGGGTGGCTTATATGTGTGCGACAAAGAGAAGGCATGTGTAATTTGGGGAAAGAGCCTTCGCAGCTCTCCATATGGAGTAATAACTTCCATTTATTGAGTGCTTATGGTAGGTACTTTTCGCATGGACTGTGTTATTTAATCCTCACAACAGTCCATGAACTAAGTTTTATTATCCTCACCTTACTGATGAAAAGTCAAGCTTAAAGAGGCTACGGAACTTGGCCAAAGCCACAGAGCTGGTAGGCGGTAGGCAGGTCGTTGGACCCTTTCTAGTCTACACCTTTCCTCCCCATAGATGCCAAAGCCATATTCCTTACACGATTCATTCTCTTTAAGAACGTGAAAAATAGTACCAGGTCTCCCTCTGAGATGCAACTGTGGTTAAAACTTCATAAATTTTAGAAAAACAGAATAACTCCCTAAAATAAAAATTTAAAGCCACCCCACAGAAAACATCTACCACAACCCAAACCCTCAGGGTTCATATATTCAGATGTTAGTGAGCTATATGGTTCTCACTGGTCCCTTAAATATTGCGCTGTTTCCTCTCAGAGCCTTGCCACATAAATAGCGCAATAAGCTCAGACCCCTTCCCCTACCATTCCAGCACAACCTACTTGCAAGGTGCAAATCCAGGGCCATCTTAGATCCTCCATCTATCTGTGTGTCTCTTGTCCCCCTGCTTGCCGTACAGTTTGAAGTTCAATACCACTCCCTCTGTTTGTGCTTTAGGTCTTTCTGTCGTTTCCTTCCCACAACTTTTTCTTTTTTTTAAATGAAGGGATTTGAAATGGAAAATTAAAAACTTAGCTGTGAGTCTGGCAGTTTCCTGCTAATGCCTCTTTGCTAAGCAGCTTCATAAAATACTGTATCTTGTTATTCACTCCAGCACAGCTGCTGTGGGCTCTCACCACTTAGCTATTCACAATATGTCTAAGAGATTAATTTTTATAAGGCTGTGGTTTGAGATATTTCCCCGCTCTGTGTTTTACTTCAAATCCTCACAGGGAAAGCATGTGTGGAAAAAACCCACCACCCTGGATGAAAGGTACCTCGGTAACAAACGTGCTGTGGGAACTATAATTTGCCATCTTGTTTTCTTGTGCCCTCTTCATTTGAAATGCCAGAAGTCTCAAGTTTGTGTGCGAGACCTAGGGGAAAATAGAGAAGGTGCTTCGTGCTGAAGCCACCCCGCGATGGCTGTGGGTGGGATGCGTGTTTGTGAGAGGGTGGGTGACAGGTGCACATCTACACACGCCTGTCTCTTCATGAAGCCTGAGGAATTGGTTCCCTCTTGGAGGGCTAAAGCTCTTGGGGTCTCACAAGATGGGAAGAAGGGCAGGGACACAAGAGACTGAAGCTGAGGGAGGGAGCGGTGGCCCAGGGTCAGTTTCAGTGGGGTCCCCACCCGCGGGGTGAAAGCCGAACTGTTTATCCCGACATCCCAGCAGCAGCAGAAAGCCAGGGGTGTTTTCAGGACTCAGCTGCCAAAGTTTCTTGAAACAGCTCTGCTCAAAGGCATATGCTGGGCTCACTTCTGAGGGAAATTTCCTTTTTGGGGAAGTTGAAGCAAAGGAATTTCCTGTGTGGGCAGACAGAGCTTCCTGACTTGAAGGCTTCTTGGAAGGGAAACAGTTTCATAATGAAATGACAAATTAAAGACATACCAGCCGGGTTCACTTCAAAACAGCTATTGAGAGTGCAGGCAAAGCCCTATTATACTCCTTCACAGAACAAAAATAAATCCCATCCTGACAGGTTTCTGTGTGCCGGATTATATCCGTCCCCCCACACCTTCCCTCACAGCCTTCTTCATCCTCCCTTCCTCCCACCCCCGCCATTAGCTGCCACCAGCTCTATCTTGAGCAGCTCCCGGAGCAGCCGGCGGGGGGGCTCGGAGCTAGTTCCTCGCTGCTTGTCTTGGTGGCTTCGCCCATGTCTGACCTGCACGGAGGCCGTCTAGGTTATGTGGCAGCCCCTTGCTGCCAAGACTCACAGAAATGATCTCTTTCCTTCCCCCTGTGACATAAAGCGATGATCGAAGATGTCTTCAGCAACGAGGGGCAAGGGCTGGGGGATGCAGCCGCGTCCTCAGGCTGGCCTTTAAAATCTTGCAGGCAGTAAATACAAGTGCTATTCCGGTCTGGGGAGCCGGGTCTGGAGTCTTTGCTTTGTTGAAGGTAATAGTGCTCTTTGCTGGGCAGACAGTGTTCTTGTACCTGGACGTATCATTTTCTACTGTTCATCGGCTTGCGTGTTTCGTTTTGTTTCTGAAATTGACATGAAGATGCCTTAGGAACTAAATTTGTTTTTTTTAACAGAACAGACTGGGAGAAAGAATGAGGGTGGTGTCACTCAGGACAAGTATTTGAGAAGAATCATTAATTAGGCTTAGGTTAATGAAATAGAAAAAATACAGGCTTTGGAATCAGTTGTCTCAATTCATATGCCAGCTCTAGCCATGTGTTAATACAACTAGCCGTGTAAATTTGAGTAAGTCACTTAACCTCTTGGCCTAGGTTTTTAATCTCTAAAATGAGTCTATCAATACCTTTTTCACATTGCTGTGAGGAAATTAGATTATGATTTCAAAAACACTTTGTGAACTCATCTGAAGCCTTCATACTTCTTATTAAACCACTATTGGGATCTTTTTTTTTTTTTTTTTTTTTTTTTTTGATAAAGTTGATAAAAATATTGCCCGGGGTAGAGTGCAGTGGCGTCAGCCTAGCTCAGAGCAACCTCAAACTCTTCGGCTCAAACGATCCTCCTGCCTCAGCTTCCTGAGTAGCTGGGACTACAGGCATGCGCCACCACGCCCGGCTAATTTTTTCTATATATATTTTTAGTTGTCCAGCTTATTTCTTTCTATTTTTAGTAGAGACGGGGTCTCACTCTTGCTCAGGCTGGTCTCGAACTCCTGACCTTGAGCGATCCTCCCGGCTCGGCCTCCCAGAGTGCTAGGATTACAGGCGTGAGCCACCGCGCCCGGCCCACTATTGGGATATTTTGAGGCTGAAATACAGTATCAAGCTAAGAAGACAGAATTATAGAATTTGTAGATCAATCTGACAAATGTTTATTAGAGGTCTTCTATGTGTACAGGGTGGCTGGGCTCTATGGGAGAAAGTAAACACGTGTGAAGCTTAGAGTGGCCACATGGTGTGGCAGAAAGAATCTTGGATTTGGGAACGGAAGGCTAGAGTTCAGTCCTGACTGTCACTCAATTGCCTGTGGCTTGGGGTGAACTATTTAGCCTCATGAGCCTCAGTTGTCCGCCATCTGTAAAATTGAAAGAAATCAAACTCTGTGACTTTAATAAATTGTGTCCCGCTCTAACATTGTATAATCAATTTTAAGAGGTTCTTGCCTTTTGCAGTTGGTTATAGGATTTTATTCTAAAGAGTAGGGAAGAAATATTCACTGTGTAACAGCTTGTCTGATGAAGAAACTTACATCAAAAAGCTAGACATTTCTTATAAGTGTATCTGATGTAAACAGGAAATATTAGTGCTTGCCAGATATGTCAGCTGTAGCAACTTGTTTTGGGGGGTTTCTGAGTGAATACCGACATGAAAATAACTGGGATCATGGGTTGAGCATGGCAGTTTCCTCAAGACAGTGGGTCTCAGGGCTTTAGTTTACCTTCTCCTAGCTGCTCCAGGGGACACTTAGGATAATTGCAAATGGTTGTTCATTTAAGCCATTCCCATCATGGATCTCCTCGTCCAAACGGGCTTCTGGGATGACGTCCCAGTGTTGACTGGATGATTAGCTTTTTCACGTGGTGATAAGTGATTTCAGGACTGCTGCACCATTCTTCCTCTTTCAGTTTCTATTAGTAAAGCACTGTTAGCAATTTTGCCTCAAAACAGCAGTCTTCTACACACTCATTTTGATTTGAGAAAACCTTGGTACCAGAAAAATTAGATGCCATGTGTAAAAACACGATTTATTGGGTGTGTACTGTGTCTTACTAGTGCTTTAATAAATGGCCTCATTAATTTTATACTCCTAACAAGCCTGGCAGGTAGGTGATATTATCTTTGCTTTATGCACACAGAAACTGTGGCTTAGAAATGGTAAGTAATTGGCTCAAGGCCATAGAACTGGTTGGCGGTAGAGCCAGTATTTGAACCCATGTCTGTCCACTCTGGAGCCTGTGTTCCTTATCCCCATGGAGCATCCTATCTGTGCTGATGACTATTACTAAATCCACCTCAGTGCTTAGAAGTGAGGTCAACCCATGCCAGGCCCCTGGAAAGAAACAAAACTAACCTCCTAGTCAGCCTACTCTTGAAATGGCAGAAAGGCCCTCAGCTTTCCATTTGGAAAATAATAGACCTCAGGTGACAAACTGAGCAAATATATCCCTGCCCTTGGCCTTGGAAAGAGAGGCTGTTCTGGGTCATCCTGGGTCCAACCTGGCCTGGAACCCCACTCCACACCTCGGCTATCAGGACAGAAATCTGCTGACCAAGTTCCAGGCAGATAAGGAAAGTGGCCGGTGCCTGACTGTATCCTTTCCTCTGTGAAATTCCTTGGAAATACTGTGTGTGGCTGCCTGGGTTTGTTCTGAAGAAAATTGAAATCTTGTTCTGTTCAATAAGCATTGATTAAAGAACCACTATGCTCAGTGCTAGAAACACGAAGATGAGCAGGGTCCGAACTCAGGAAAAGAAAGAAAAAACTTAGGTAATCAGTCATCAAAGCCAATATTTACTGAGCACCCCCTGTGCCCAGTAGGGTAGTAATTACAAGAGGTACGTATCTAAAACTCCCAAGGACATATTATGACTCTCCACAGAATATACATTTCTTCTTAATTCTATGTTTGATTTTATCAGCTTTCTTCTTACAAGTAAGCTTTTTGTGTATGTCCTATTGCCTAAATCCACAGTTGTATTATTTATCACTTACTGAGCTGTAGCATAAATAGCTCCAGAATTAATTTCTCTTCCTTATTCCCATTGTTACTCTCATTTTTCTTCTCTGAAGGATATAGACTTTCAAAACTATTTTCCAATCAAGGCCAAAAGATGTTTTCAATTCACTTATGTTTAAGATTCAGATAACATGCAGGAGAAAATCTGAGAAAAAATATGATGTTGATGGCATCTAATTATAAAAGACTCACAGTACTAAGTTATTCTTTGGCATGTGTAGCAAAACACTCTGTAGGTGTCATTTTGAGTTCATAGTAAGGGGAGAAATGGTGTCACTTCTCTTGTAGAGAAAGTTAATATGTCACTTAAATCTTTCATTGGCCTATAGCAGCCATTGGGGTCTTTTAAAAAAAATTCCTTTTCTTCATTACTCTCTGTGCCTCATTTGGGCTTAAGGTGGAGAAAAAGAAAGTATAATTGAAATGCTGTGGCCAAATCTACCCTGTAGCGTGCTCCTTTGCTCCTCTGGTGAGGAAGTGGGGGAAAGTGGGAGCGATTGATTGATCGATTATTTATATTGTTTGGAAGTGAGACGAAGGGAGGTGGTGAGAGGTTCCGCATCCCATCCCTGTGACTCCTCGCCATGTTTCTTGCTGGGCAAGAGAAATGGTGACTCGGTAACATGGCAAGGGTGACTTGGTTAGGAGGGGGATCGTGTGACAGAGAAGTGGCAGGAGCTGCAGAGGCATGAAAGGCAGCAAGATGACTGACAGGTGGCTGGAATTTAATATCTTTTCCTTTCAATTAAAAAATAAGTAAGTTTGAGTTATATGTTAGTTTTAATAATCCCTACTTTTCAGAAACAGGTGCTGGTGGTCAGCAAAACATAAGTAAACAGGTAAGAGGGAAAAGGAACAAACACCTCTGGCCTTGAGAGTCCCGAGTAGAACACCAGGCCTTGGATATTGGGAGTTGACAGTGACTTCTCATGTGCCTACCAGTGTTCCTGCACCATCGAGACCCTGAGTGACTGAGACAGTGGCCCACGTTTCGCACTGGGCATTCAGAGAAAGGAAGTTGCGCCTCCTTTGTTCACCTCACACTTATTAGATGCTGGAGGGCCTGTGCCCTTCTTCAAGGAAAGCAGAGAACTTTGTCTCCGTGTGGTCCAGGCCCATTCTGAAGCCTGGGGCTTCTGAACATAAACATGGCAGTTCTAGCCTTCTTTCTATAACTCCTGGAATTCCTACAGGGAGGGTCCTGTCTAGCTGCTGTCAAACTGATGTGATGGTCAACTTGTTTTGTCAGGCCTTAGCCTCTCTCTCCTTCCCCTCCTCTACCTGTCTTCCAATAACCTTAAGATTTAGGGGACATTAAAAATAAGCCTTCTTCTAGAACAGCATCAAGGTCACATGCACCGATGTAACCTCTTCTGCTGCTTGAGCAAGAAAGCCTTTTTGACTTCTGTGGATAAAGAGTAAGTAACAGCTCTGTTGCACCCTCATGGATGAGCCAGTGGACTTGCACAAGACCCAGAGTGATCTGACATGCTTTGACTCGTGACCAACATCAAGTCTGTTTGGCTCTCCCGTTAGGGACTGATTGTGACAGCATTGCCATCAACCTGCCACAGATAGGAACTCTAGTTTCTGAAAACATAGGGGGACTTTGTAGGGATTAACACTGAGTAGTGCTTTAACATTTCACAGCTCACAGTAATGAGCTAGGTATGGTGTAAACAGTACATTACAGATATCAGTAAGAGGCAGGCAGTAATGCCAATGTGTCTCTCTCCCTCCACATTTTCATTTTGGTTCTTTTTCAGGTAGTATAATGACTGAGTTCAGAACTCTAACCTAGGGAGCAATTGCTATGTGTGAACTTGGTTGCTTTAAAATCTTGAGACACCTTTACAGTACCCCCATCTTTGTCTCTGAATAGTCATACTTTTAATGATTTTTAAAAGTCAAACTCCAAACATGTTAGAGCTAAATCCCAGCAGACACGAACTTTAAACCAGTAGGAGTGGAGGGGTAGAGAAATCCTTCTGGGAGTCAGAATGAGATACTTGTGTCTGGACTGGTGGCAGGTTTGTGTGTTGCCAGAGTGATCTCCATGGTAACAGATCAACATGGCGCCAGTGACAACTCTACACTAAGAGCTTTAGGTTCCCATGAGAAAGTGGATTCTCACAGCAAACAGAGGAAGAAATCAAGAAATATGGAAGCACACTTTCTTTCTCTGTAGAGTTCTGCTCATGAAGTTTCAGTTCATATAACCAACACCATGTCCCATTTAACCACTTGGGTCCCTCTGAGGAAACCAAGACTCTTTAGAGAATGTAGTGCTTTCTTGAATTTCAACCAAACACATACAAGGTTTAATGTAGTGGAACAAGAATGTGTCTTGGAGTCAGGAAGCCTGGCCTCCAGCCCCAGCTTTGACGCCGTGATGTGAGGAAGTCACCTTGCAGGTCCTTATTTTCTAGGTTCACAAATCCCCACCAGTTCTAATAGTCAATCACTCAAGTACATTGAAAGCCCTTAGTGTGATACATTCACAGTAAAAGAGGTGGGTGATTGAATATAATACAGTGTGCCTTCCTCTCCACCATTAAAGGTATGATGATAATGTTGTGGTCATGTGTATGAAAACTTTTAAACACCTGAAAAGTAGAAGGTGGGATTCATCTCTGTCAAAGATTAATCTCTGAATGTAATAAGCAAAATTTGGAGACTGGGTAGCCAACAGAAGGATTAAGTTTTCTGGAATCTTGATCACAAAAGGTTATTAGTTTGTAGGAAGAATCAGCAAGCACAAGTTTATCTTAAACCACAAGAGAACATTTGTGAATTTGGAAGAGCAATTATGTAATTTGGTAATTTCATGAACCTCTTCCTTGGGGAATCTTATGACTCAACCATGAAAAGTGTCAGAATGGTAAAGATGGTTTTCAGTGGTCAGGTCTGTGCCTGTGGCTGGGCTTGGGTACACTCTGAAGTGAGATTCTTTGTGTGATTTTTGGGATGGTTCTGTTGTGTATATTTAAAGGGAGCCAGTTTCCCCCTCTCAAAATTTCTTTTCTAAGGAATTTAATCCTGGAGGTGTGGGGGAGTTAAACCCACAGTGAGTCAAGGAAGTAAGTGATCGCATATTTCCTATAAAAGGCAGCTGTGGATTTGGTATCTGTAATACTAAAACAAACTAGCAGTTCCTTCCACTACCAAGTCACAGTATTTTTTTACCACTCTTTTGCATAATTAAAAGAACAACTAAGGATGGTAGTGCTCCATTTAAATTTCTCTTGTGATTTCTCTGGTCTATCTTGAATCAACAAAAGTCTAAAATTTTAATTTTAGAATGATAATGTTGGAAGATCTTAAGATTGCCCACACCGTAAAGCTGCTTCTAAGATTGGTCTTGGTAAGGTCCATGTTCAGGATTTAAGTACAAAAAAATCTGGAACTTATTATTTCCTTTGTCACCTCTTTGTCTTAAGTTTACTTTTTTGGCATAAAATAATTTTTGTTTAATTCAGCAAGAGCTAAAATAGCCTTATATAAATTAAAAATCTTTCTGCCGGAGTCTCAACTATGCTGAGACTGAGTGGAAAATGAGAAAGTTCTTATAGTGACGTCAGACTGAACAAGATGGAGAGGTGGAATTGTAGAGCATGGTTTCCTTATTGTGCAATTCCAGTTCCAGAAAATTAGCATTGTCTGGTTCAAATGTAAATATATATTATTGTTATCTGCTAGTTTAAATAGTTTATTCTACTTGTAAAGAAGAGATAATTGATAGTTATGAGCCCTTTTAAAAGAGACTTCATACATGGCTCAGTCCAGCTAAGCTGGTGTTTGAAGCATTTTCCTTATGCTCTGCCTGGAAGAGCATTCAGAAACAAGCAGGGTTCTAGTAGAAAAAAGAGGGTAGTTGAGGAAAACAGTGCACATATTTGTAAGGGGATTATGCTTTGTTTCCCTCAAAACACAAACTAGAAGAAACCCAGAGTCCCCACGCCAGGTCTGGGGAGGCAGTCCCTTCCCCGGAGCTTACACTGCAAATGCCCCATGTCTGGAGGTGCAGCAGAATGTGGGGGACCTGGAAGTTGGGGAGATGCAGTGCAGCCTGCCGCAGTGCTGGCTCGTGTCCGCCCTCCGTCTCCTGGGCACTGCCTCAGAGAAGCGAGAGATGGTGTGGAGAGGGCAGGGACCGACTGTTGCCATCACGTGCCTGAGGGCGGACCTGGAGCTGAGGGTTTGAAAGACCGTTGGGAGCAGGACCCAACCGCAAGGCCGATGGAAGAGGAAGTTGGCAGATCTCAGAAAGGGAGGGAAAGGAGAGGTGTTTGTTTTGTGTTTGGTTTTACTGAAAGAGGCAGAGTTCAATGAGAAAGGAGACTGAGCCGGGAAGGTTCTGAGCAGTTTCAGGTCCAAGATTGAGAGATGTTCTTCCTGGTCAGTGAACTGCCTGGATTTCATTTTGGCCTGAATGTGGCCCCACCACGTGGGGAACCACTTAGAGATCCTGTGTGTTAACCACCCAGAAGAGTTTGCAGCTGGGGGCTTGTGAAGAGGGAAGAGCTCAGAAAGACAAGGGCCAGATCTGGGCAAAAAGACTATGGACTCTCTGTCTTCATACCATGGCTTAAAGTGTCCTGCACGCCAGCTGTTCCCAGGTCCTGGAGGGACATGAAATGACAAGAATGATCTGCATCTTAGAGTGTGTGTTCCAAAATTTTATTGGCACCTGGAGCATCTTTTTCTCCCCTCAAGAGGAATAAATAAATGTGAAAATGGTGTTCAGATTTCCAGTTAGCTCACAAAAGCCTATATCACTCATAATCTGTCTGAAACATAGTACTGGTAGACCTGTCTCAACCGACTACCTTTTCTAACATAATTGATCTGGCAAAACACATGCCCAGAATCTAACCACGGTACTGAGGAGCACATCATAACTGCTTTACTGCTCCTTGAAGGAACTTGGGGAAAAGGAACATCTAGTAACTTGTTAACTGGTCTTTGAATGAAGAAGCGTCCTGCTTTAGACGGTCCCCAGGAATTCTGAATTATGCGTTAGAGAACTGTGGCCCCAGGGAGGCAGGGTGAGGGGATCTGACCTCTGTCTTTCTATGTGTGGGTCAGTTCCAAGTTGAATGTCTCTAATCAGGAACTCCGGGTGTGAAAACATGCTCTCTGCAGATGTGGGCATGGCTAGATGCCCTCACTGTGTGCGGTATCTGTAATTCTCTGCTTTTGTGTGGTCTCGATCTTGGAGGAAGCCTTGCACCAGAGGTCAGTTTATGTTCTGCACTCAAAACTATGGTGGGAGAATTTTGCTGTTAATGATCGGGAGTGAAGGAAGGGTAAAGCTGATGCTTCCTGGACTGTGACCTAAGGAACATAAACACACGGTAGCAGTGAAACTGGTGACAGAGGCAAGGAGGCTAATATTATGCAGCAGCCTCCTTTGCACAGGCTTTAACCTGCCACGGCTGGTCACTCCAGACTGTCGCCCACTCACACGTGAGGCATACACGTGGAAGTTGACTGGAGGAAAACTTAGCCATTCACAACAAGCACTTACCAAACTTATTTTGTGGCAGGTCCTGTGATGAGTTGCTGGGATTATACCATGAGTCAAATACAGACACCACTCTCTTTACTGTTCATTAAAATGTCTTTATGTAAGTTTCTGTTCACTTCTTCAGCAAATATTAATTGAGCACCTGTCATGTGCCACGTAGCTGCTAGGCACCGTGGATGCTGTAGTGAATAAGAACCGATACTGTTCCCTGTTAATTTGTGGGATCTGCAGTCTAGAGGGGAAGCTCCACCCACCTCACCAGATGCGTACAAAAGAGTCGTCTCTGTTTTAGTTACGAGTCTTCGCTCCAGTCAGTCCCCACAATGAGTCCACATTTATAATAAGTCGTATAATAAGCATTATAATCAGTTATGTGAGCTGCTGAAGGGCCGGGAACCAGATAAGCCATGCAAGCATCACATCCAAGAAAGGTTCCTGAGCAGTCAGAGGGGCAGCGAGGGCTCCCTGCACTGAGCACCACGTTGTTGATTGCTTCGTTGTGCTGATTTGTTTTTGTTTTATATAGGTCTTTGGGTCTGTCCAAGCTATTATTATCTGCCTAACATTTCTAAAATTCTAGGAACCTGTTTAACCCACTTTCCACCGTGTCTGCTGCAGCGCCAGGCACTAAGCCTGCTAACTATGCTTGATGGTGACGTTGAAAGGAGTGATTATTACCAAGTCTGTAAACCAAGTCACCAACTATGGCATTTTCAAGGCTCAGCCTGGGCGTTCATAGTCATGTGGAAAGAGAAGCTCAAGTCTAAGTCCAGAGAAGTTAGGGGGTGATGGGAATTGATTCAGTGATGTGACGATAGGCGTGTAGGACAAAGCCCTATGCTAAAGCATCACAGCAGCATTAAAAACATCCCAATATGATGACCTGACTTCTACCTTGGATTGAGCATTAAGATTAAATAACTCACTGAAGAATAAATACCATTAAATGCTAGAAATGCAAGTTATTAGAATAATAAAATACCAATTTTTATACTAGCAGAGTTTCTTTAAATGTTAATTCTCAATACAAGTATAGCTGTGGGAGACGGGCACATTATGTCTACCTGACACAGCTGATCACTCCAAACTTTCACAGCTCACACAGGAGGCATACCTGTGGGAATGAAATGAAAAATCCCAACAGTGACCTGAAAATAAAAATTCAATCCAATGAGCATAACCTTTGTGGGAGCACATTGGCAGTATGGGCAAAGGGCCATAAAGCAGTTTTGCTCTTTGGCTCAGTAATTCCTTTTCTAATAATCCATCGCTAGGGAACAATCTGTGACATTAACAAACATTCTCACACACGGGTCTGCAGAGCAGCTGGGGCCAATGGCAAGGAATTGGCCCAAAAAAATGAGGGCAGATCATTATGCTGGAATATTATGCACTAATTAAAAATCATGTTTTTGAAATGTTCACCTAATGTAATTGAAAAGGCAAGATACAAATCTCCTCAGAATAATCCCAAATTTTTTTAAAAATCCATAAACCAAAAGGAAATGTAGGAAAATAGTTATTGTGGATATCTCTAGGTGAAGGATTGTGGGTAGAAATTTTTTCTCTTTCTTTACTGTATTTTTCTTTTTTGGCATTTTCTGGAATGATTTTTGTCCATACGGTCCTGTTAAGTAGTGGTCGCTTCTGTACCCAGCACTTTGCACCTAGAGTTACTGGGTCCAAATGCAAATCTGGGCGTGTGTTTTCCATTGTCCCCCTCCCTGCCTGCCCTTAAAACCCCTCCGAGTCTTCGCACCATCCGTGGGATAAATGTGTCGGCCTGCAAGGTCTCACGTGCTCCGGGCTCCGCTCACCTCTGCAGCTTCATTTTGTACACTCACCTCTTTGCTGTCTGTGTTCCAGCCGTGCCGGGCCTTTTGCCATTTCCTGTGCTGATCACATTCTCTCATCTCTTCCTCTGGCTGCAGCCCACCTCTGCACAGCGAGCCCTTTCCCCACCCCAAACCCCTCCCAAGGTAAGTTCCCTAGGACTCCAGTTCATCCTTTCCATCAGCCCAGCGTGCCTCCAACGTGCTCTCACCTTCCCTTCTTGTGACAAAGGTTCATTGTCTGTCCTCCCCCTGGAACTACAGCCTCCCTCAGGGCTGGGACTATGTTGGGTTGATCACCAACTCATTTCCCCAGAACACAGCACAAGTCTCCACTCACCCACGATGGTTCCTAAGTATTTACGAATGGGTGAATCTCACCTAAGTGAACTGGAACTTTCGTCCTCAGAGCAAGCCATGTCAAATAGTAGAAAATGCACCTGCTTTGGAGCCCTACGCAGACGTGAGTGTCTCAGTTTCCTCATCCCTAAGAGGGGTAGTGACAATGCCCATCTTAAGCAATTGTCATGAGGTGTCATGAGTTGTTGCCTGTGAAGGGCCCAGTCCAGGGTCTGGTGCATGGTGGGTCCTCAGCGCACATCCACACAGCCAGGCCTGGCGGGTGCGTCCCTGTGTTTAATGTGGCCTTATCTGTTATGAGTCACTTGAAGAGAGGTGTCCGTTTCCGGAAAATGAGGTCTGGCTAGTGCTCATCTTGAGTTCCTGGAAAGCAGTATTTTATCTTGACCATCTTCGATTCCTGGGGCCCGGTGTTCTCGCTGTGTGTGTGCGGAATGGAACCGGAACCAGACTGAAGTGCTGAGTGAAAACTTACGTGTTCATCCTGCTGCCTCCTCCTCCTCCTGCTGGGGGCAAATCATTCCAAACTCTGCCTGAAAACTGTGTGAAGAAGAGAAAGATAACTTCTCTTTTGGGCCAAAGAGCTCTTATTTTTTTCTTTCTAAAAATCATTCTTCTTTCAATACCATCAAACTAGTCCTATTGTGTACACTGGGTTTGCATTGCATGGTGCAAAAGCCACGTTCTTCCTTTAAGTATGGAGCCCTCTATGTGAGTGATTTTAGAATAAAAGGCCTTAGAGGATCAGACACATCATTCTTTTATAAAACTGATTATTCAGGCGATACAGCCCTAGGGCTCTCCCCTCATTGTAAATTTCTTGAACTTTGTCAAACTGTCAGACTTGGGCTGCTGGTTATTTTATCTCCTGAACAACCAAAACCAGATTGTGTTGTAAGTAGATATTAATGTGTCTTTGTCCTTCCTATATCTGGGCCCTGAATAGTTCAGAGCCAGATTAAATGCTTTGCTCTGTATTTTCATAGATTCGGGCTTCAACCAAACAAGACAACTGGGCCTGTTGACTTTCCTCTTACGAATGCACACGTGCATCTGTGCGTATATTTGCGCATGCTTTCCTGAATAAGTCCTCTTTTAAAACTCAGCCTTTCATCATTTCAGAAATGATTTGCTCTTTTTACAGCTTGTACTTTTTATGGTTCTGAGAGGATCACTGCAGCAAATATATTTGGCAGAAAGTTAGCACACAAACCCTTCCCCAGAACTCAGTACTGAATTTGCTGAGTTCCTATCTTAAAAACTTGAAATGCCTTTGACTTTTTCTGTAATGTACTCATCTCTGATCTGAAACTGTTGTTGAAAGCTGGACTTAGTAATCATTCACATCAAGAAAGGAATGGATTGCTCAAAAAGGGAGTCAGATGCTAAAAATAGCTTCCACACAAAGGCTCACTTACTTTTCTACCTAGGGAATCAAGACAGAAACGTTTCCAGGATTGAAATGACATAGTTCAAGTGATGCAACCATTTGGCTGCCTACTATTTTTCTCTTTTCTGCCAGAAGGAAAATGTATAATATAATGTAGAAAAATTCCCCCAGAGTTGTTAAAATAATCACTAGAATAACCTTTGGTGCTTAGCAAGATACCCGGGAAAACTTAGATTTCTAGAAAGGTTCATTTCTTAGGTTTCTCGGATAGCCAAGTTTTTATGCAAAAATTGGTCAGTATAGGTGGTTCCCACTGTGACAGTTCAGTGTATTATGAGAGTCCTTCTTCATGGAGGTAAAAATTGTAAAGAGAATTGCTGATAAGTAACCATTTATTCCCTTGTGCATTTTCCTAGTGTGTTGTATAGTTAAATGAGTGGATAAAGTCTGCAAGAAATAAAGTTTTATGCAATATCAAATAAATCACATGACTTTTAAAAAGGTTTTGTCCGTTTTTTACAAATGTTCTACCTTTAGCCTTCTCTGCTTTTATGTGGATGCCACAAAACAAAAAGGATTAATTAAGAATCATTCCTTTTTTCTCTTTCTGGCACAGAAGTTTTCGATAAATATGTGCTGAATGAACCAGTCAGGAAGTTATAATTTATTACACAATTGATTCATGGATGTATAATTGTTACCCCCTCTAGTTTAATAGATGTAGCTATTTTTTTAAAAAGTTGAGATTATCTCTGTCACTTGGGCTGCCAGCTTCTTAGAAGAACAAACATCTTGGGTTTATATTGAGATAGGTTGTATGCACAGTAGCCTGCATCCTTTTTTATTGCATTGGGACAAGGACAAATATTCACATAAACTCATTTTGTAATATAACACTTTTAGAAGTGTACCAGTTCTTATGTGCAAATAACAATGAAAAGATATGAGCAACTTGATCAGAAAAAGCTTCTATTAGACATATATTGGGTAGGTCATTGGCACGATAACATAGCAGAAACCAAGGGAGAGTTGGCAGTCCAGAGCTCAGCAGAGATGGTGCTATAGGGACAGTTTTCTTAGGATGCCACCGTGTCTTGGCTGCCAATAGACACATGAATTCATGCGGCTGGTGCCTCTGCCATAAATATGTCACCATTCCTGAGGGCTTGGTCACACCTTAAGAGTTGAAGACTGGGTCAGGTGCATATGATTGGCTGAGTCCAGGTTATTTTCCAGGTGAGGAAGCTCTGCCCATCTTCGGATTCCCCCAAACAGAAGAGGTGTGTGGATGCTGAGCAAACAAAAATATAGAAATCTAGTACACAATTGTAAATTACTCTGTAGCAGTGCGTTTCTTGTTCTGATGTCCTGTGGGAGCTTTGTTCATGGCAAAGTTAAGTTCCACATTTGCATTCCCCCAATCAGCACACCAAAGGGGATTGGATTGTCTTTTCCCCTACTTCCTGTTACAGGTATGAGGTGTTAACAAACTATCCAAATCTCACTGAGTCTTCATTTCCAAATTCTGTTAGCATGTTAGCAAGCTTGCCTAACACCCTGACACAAAGCAAACAAAGCCCTGCTTCAAGTAAAAGATGAGACAGGCTTTTTAATATGTAGTGTCCTGCTCTTTGGGAGCATTTATTTACTTAAGTTGCCTCTAATAATTTCTGATAAATGTCAATGGGTCTAAGAGTTACGATGGACCTCAGAGATGATATATTTCAACTTGTCACCCAAGTCATGAATGTCTCTACGGCATCCAGCTGTAGCAGGACATTCCTCTTCTGCTTGAATATGTTCAGTGAGGAATACATCTCTGCCCCTTTTTTATCCCATTCTCATGTGGCCCTAGATGTGAAAAAGCTTTTCTTAAATTGAGTTGCAGTTCACCTCACTATCACTGTGCTTTTTGGTTCCAGTTTTGCCATGTGGAACCAAAGAGGACGTGTTCTTTCTACATTAATTCTAGAGACAAACAGAACTTTGAAATCAGATATGGATTTGATTCTCAGCCATTTACCCAAAACAGAACAATTACTTCCTGTATCAGTATTTTTTTCCAATAGGTATAAACTCGTCAAATGAATAAATGGGCAATTATTTTATTAACGAGACATAGTTTATGTTAGGATTTTAATATGTATGTTATACTATACTCATATTGATCATTATTATTTGGACTATAACCAAAGTCAGGGTTCTTTTCCCTTATTCTTTTGTGGGTCTTTTTTTTTTTTTTTTTTTTTTGAGACAGAGTCTTACTCTGTTGCCCGGGCTGTAGAGTGCCGTGGCATCAGCCTAGCTCACAGCAACCTCAAACTCCTGGGCTCAAGCGATCCTTCTGCCTCAGCCTCCCGAGTAGCT
>CAUYRT010046486.1:0-10581 GCA_963574885.1 Lepilemur ruficaudatus | reverse complement strand
ACTAGACAAGGATGCCCACTTTCCCCTCTTCTATTCAACATAGGGCTCGAAGTCTTAGCAATAGCAATTAGGCAAGACAGTGGTATTAAGGGTATCCAAGTTGGTGCAGATGAGATCAAACTCTCACTCTTCACTGATGATATGATATTATATCTAGAAAACGCCATGGATTCTTCCAAGAGACTCCTTGATTTGATAAATGAATTTGGTAAAGTCTCAGGTTATAAAATCAATACACACAAATCAGAGGCATTCAAATACGCCAAAAATAGTCAAGCCGAACTCAAATCAAAAAGGCAATACCTTTCACTATAGCCTCCCAAAAAATTAAATATCTAGGAGTAAATTTAACAAAAGATACGAAAGAATTATACAAGGAGAATTACGAAACAATAATTGGTATCTTAACAATATTGAGTTTCCCAGTCCTTGAACACAATATAGCTTTCCTTTTATTTAAATCTTGTCTATCATAGTGTTTTGTAGTTTTCAACATACAGAGCCCACACATATTCTGTTACGCCTATATCTAGGTATCTCATGTTCTTTGATGCTTTGTAAATGGCTCTATTTTTTAATTTTAATTTTTTATTGCTATACAAAGAAATGCAATTGGTTTTTGTATATGGATCATATATCCTGTGACCCTGATAGGACAAGTGTGGGATTCTGAGTCATGAGAAGGAGAATCCAGAAAATCTTCAAACCACATATTTCCAGGATCTTCTTGATAAGAGAAACAGCTTTTACAGCTTTCTAGAGAAGAGTAGCACTTTTGTTTGTTGGAATACACTACATAGATGTCACCTAAAGAGCAATGCTTGCCCTCTTCAAGATTCACTTCTGCCATCCCTCATTGCCTTGCTTCTAGGTCAGAAACCAGAGTCATATCTCAGTACAGCCCAATGTGAAAATACAGTCCTTGTCCTAGGAAGGAATAGATTACATATAAAAGGAGTTTCATGACTCATATGTCCAATCTCATAGTGGCCCGTGGGTCATTATATCTATTATCTATTTCATATACATACATGTGTGTGTCTCTGTGTGTGTGTGTGTGTGTGTGTATGTTTCACTTTCCCCCAAGTGTGTGTATGTTATAGCTGGTAGAAAAGTTATATCTGTTCTTTTCCTGTATTATAAAAACCCCTTCCCAACTCCCAATCAAGATAAAATAAAATTTAAGGGAGAAGTGTATAAATTAGTGTCATTGTCAAAATCTTAAAGAATATAGAGGCATGATCTCTACCATTTCTCAGTTAAAGTCACTGGCATGTCCTCTACAGAAACAAGATCAATCGTGGGGAATGATCAATAAACGTCTATAATGCTCGCCTTAGTTGCATTTGCCATACTAGATCTGGTATCTTTACTGGAACGAGTCACATAGCTTGTGATACTTTGTATGTAGTTATTGATCTGGAAAATTAGTCCTCAAAATATATCTATAAGGAAAATCAGAAGCAGTTCACTTTTACATAGAAAGAACGGAAAAATACATTCACTGCCTTAATAGGGGACCATGTAAAATTTTCTGCTTTCTTAAATTATGGTCTGCAGGAATTTTGTTTTGACATTCTGCAGAATATTTTAATGGTCCACTAACTATATAGATGATACTGTATATGCGTGTAAGTATAAGGAATAAACAGTGAAACAAACAAGTATACTGTCACGTATTATACCTTTCTCATATGACAATGTATTTCAGAATAAATTCAGACATTTCAATGCAATCTAAAAATGATACATACTCAGCCTAACCAGAGTCTAGACATTTTTTAAATCTTTAGAAATCCTTTATGGCTATTTAAGTTGGAAATCAAATGTATTAATAGTTTAAATTGGGAATCCTTCTGAAAAATAAATGGCTTCATGAGTAATGAGAGCTTTTAACTTTTCCTCATGCTTAAATGAATTTTCTTTCCTCTTTTTTTAACTGAAAAGTGGCTAAATATACTAACAAATAATATAAAATATTCTTTTTGCCAAAATCCCAAAGATTTGTATGCCAAGGTCCACTATAACAATGTGTTTGAAGAAGATTGCGGCGGACTACCTGACTTATTACTCTATATTTTTGCCTGAATAAAAGTTTATCACTGATTACAATGACCCTGCCATTTGTGAAGTCTGAATTGCATGGAATTTTAAGGTTTGCGTCACAAATATGACCTTTCTGTCATCTGGCAGAAGCAGCCTGATTATTTTTAGCTGTTTCAAATACCAAGAGCTTCATGGTTTTCCTTTCAAATCTAAATAACAATAACATACTTTTAAAAGAAAGGAAAAAATCCCTAACATATATATCCGAACAGCAGCAAAGAAAAATGCCTCTTCTGCATCTTTTACTGTGTTAAGGATTTTAAAATCATATGTATTAAACAAAGATAATCAAGTTACAAAATTTGTATCTGACACTTTGCCAGGTAGAACAAGTGGTCTATTTTGAGTTCCCTCCCTTCGATTTCATGCCATCTCAGGGAAAATTCCCCCTCTCAAGTCACGGAAAACTCAGGAAACAAAAGGCTTTTGAGGACATACATAAGGTAATGAGCTCTGCTGGTGGCTCCTTACCCTTTGTTGACTTTCTCCATTAGAGCAGCAGAATTGGACCATCTTTCCTGGCAGCCTTGAGGGACATGTCTTCTTCCTTGATTACAGGTTTGTTTCCATTAATCTTCCATAGAGATAGACTTCTAGAGATGGTTGACCCTACCATATCACTTGGATCTGACCTTAATTGCTCTGCCATTAGTCAAATTCATTTTTTAAATCAAGAAAGCTTATTGATTAAATAATCTGTGTTAGAATTCCCTCATGGAGATAAAAGCTAAATAGGTAATTATTTTCTATTACTAATAGAAGATAGTATTTTCTATTATTTATTAGTTTTATTATTTATTTTTTTGATTTCCCTTATGTTTCTGGGAGGAAGTATCATGGAGTGTTAAGGGGCAAAGGCCTGGCTTTGAATATGGCTCTACTAACCATTCATTCTGGGACTTTGGAAAAGTTACTTAAACATTTTATGGCTGAGTTCATTCATTTGTAAAGTAGAGGTATTGATAATATTTATTTTGCAAGGTTATTGTGAAGTATAAAAGCCAAAAACTTGGGGTTTTGCCTAGCATAGTATCATTTACTAGCTCTTCAAAAAACAATAGTTTCTATGATTATAATTATTATAATTATTATAAATATTAATTTCATCTTTTCAGTTAAAATGTTTCTCAGACCAAACTGGATAGAACACTGAGCATTTAAGTATGAGAAGAACCTAGTGATCCAAGCAGTATTATGGAGGTACTTGTTCCTTCCTGGAATCGCTGATGTTTGGCATCGGGTGGCAATGACAGAAAGAATAAGGTCAAGGTGATCACAGATCTGAGCCTTCCTGCCAGAGTTCTCATAATCAATCTTTAAATGAGAATTTACCATGCATTTAATAGATTATCTGTTTTTAAAATTTGCAAAAATTTTCAAGGAAGATGCAAGTGCTCTACTTCATCCAATCTAAGATGCTATTGATTTTAAGATGCATCATTATTTTATATAACACCAAGAAGAAAAGAAGACACACTGTCAATTGAAGTATGACACAGTGCTAAGACACCATCTATTGTGTGGTCCCCATTTTGATTTCAGAGATGTTAAATTGTGAAAAAAAAGTCTCCCAATAAATAAATTTCTACTGCTAATAAAGATTAGAACAGCTAATCAGTATTTAATATTCATCCTTTCATAATTTCAAAATATTGAGGGAGTACAAATGTGTTTGTTACTTGGATACCTTATATAATGCTTACGTCAGGGCTTTTAGTGTGCCCATCACCATAATAGCAAAAAGTTACCTATCAAGTATAATGAACAGTAATGTATGTATTAAAGAATAGTTACCTTTACATTTTTGTCTTTATTTTTTGAGATGTTTGATAATATGAATTAAATAGTGTAAATCTTAAGAACCTCTGAATGCAGTGTTTGTGGCACATATAAGTGCCCAGTAATTTCTTGACTCAAATCATTAATCGATAGAAAAACAAACAGAGAACATATTGGACAGGCACAACTTGACAACGTTAATCTCTGGACCAGTCATCTTTCTCAGGAAAACTTATATCACAGGTGCTTTAAAAATTAGGGCAGTTTGCATCAAAAGTCTTTGCTGTTTTAATTTGTTAATAACTTTTCATCATACCAATGAGAGACCTTTTTCACTATGTTACCCTATTAAGTAAAACATTAGTTGACTTAAATCACCTCATTTTTGCTTCATTTTTACTCAAGACTGTCCCTATTCAAAAAAGAATTTACAATAATGTCTCTAGTACTTTTATTTCTTTTTTTTTTTTTTGCCTAATCTTGTTTTCTTATAAAATTGCAGAGATAAAGTGGGTTTCAGATACATTCCAATCTAATTTCCTCCTTACATTTCAAAATGCACAACAAAACACAACAAAAAATTTCTAAAAGATGCTAAGATATGGCATGTGAATAATTTATGCCAGTTAGTGACAAAACTAGAATTAGAGGCAAGGGAGGCGATTGTTTTAGCTCAGGAGTTCACGACCAGCCTAAGCAAGAGTGAGACCCCATCTCTACAAAAAAATAGAAGGAAATTAGCTGGACAACTAAAAAATATATAGAAAAAATTAGCCGGGCATGGTGGCACATGCCTGTAATTCCAGCTATCTGGGAGGCTGAATCAGTAGGATTGCTTGAGGCCAGGAGTTTGAGGTTGCTGTGAGCTAGGCTGACACCACAACACTTTAGCTCGGGCAACAGAGTGAGACTCTGTCTCAAAAAAAAAAAAAAAAAACAATAAAACTAGAATTAGAACGTAAATTCCCCAAGTCTGACCACAGTATTCTTACTTCTGGGTTATGCTTTTAATATTTTTTTTCCCCCAGAGAGGCCTCAGTTCTCTATCCTCCTAATAGACATTGATCTTATGACTATAGATTATGATCTTATTAACATTGACCTCTGAATCTTCCACCAAACAAGACTGCTGATTTATGTGGTATGTGTGTATCAGGGAGTTCTACTCAGCCACAAAAAAACAATGGTGATCTAGCACTTCTTGTATTACCCTGAATAGAGCTGGAGCCCATTCCACTAAGTGAAGTATCACAAGAATGGAAAAACAAGCACCGTATATACTCACCATCAAATTGGTATTAACTGACTTAACTGATCAACGTTTAAGTGCACATATGGTAATAACATTCATTGAGTGTTGGGCAGGTGGTGGGGGAGAGAGGGGTTTGGTATATTCACACCTAATGGGTGCAGTGTGCACTGTCTGGGGAATGGACACACTTGTAGCTCTGACTCGGGTGGGGCAAAGGCAATATATGTAACCTAAGCATTTGTACCCCCATAATATGCTGAAATAAAAAAAAATTCAAAAAAAAAAAGAAAAAAGGATCGTATCTGGGAACCCTAAAGGCAATAAAGGAAAGACTGAGGCAGAAACAATAACTGAAGAAATATTGGACAAAAAGATTTTAAACATCTTGTGGCAATATTATACTGTCTTGATTACAGTAATTTTAAAATAAGTATTGAAATAAAGTAGTATAAAGTACTACAACTTTATTGTATTGTTTTTCTTTTTTTTGTTTTTGGGGCTCTTTTAGTTAGGTCCTTTATATGTTCACATAAATTTAAAAATCAACTTGTCAATTTCTACCAAAAAACAAAAAGAAAGCTTATGGGTTTTTGATGGTGTTGTATTAAGTTTATAGAAAAATGTAAAGACAAGTAGAGTCCAATAGAGACATCAATCCATAAACATTGTATATCCCTCCATTTATTTACATATTCTTTAATTTCTCTCAGCAAACTGTTATAGTTTTCAGTATCTGGACATGTTTTCTTAAAAAATTATCTCTAGTTATTTCATATTCTGACTGTATTATAATGATGCTATTTAGAAATTTTAATTTCCAAATATTTGTTTCTAGTGTATAGAATTATGATTAATTTTTATATGTTGATCCTCTAGTTTGTAACTTTGCTAAAGCTCACTTATTAATGCCAAAAATATATTTTCAGATATAATTTTTCTATATACATGGTTATACTGTCTATGAATAAATATATACTCTTGAACAAAATATTATTCAAGAAAAGTAGTGAAAGTGGACATTTTTGTCTTGTTCCCAGTGTTAGGGGAAAGCAGTTAGTCTTTCATCATTAAGTATGATGTTAGCTGTAGGTTTTTCATAGACATCCCTTCTCAGTTTGAGAAAATATGTTTCTCTTCCTTTTTTAAATTTCATTTCTCTGATAATTTCTTCTTGGTCAGTCATCATAATGTTATATATATATGTGTATGTATATATTTATATATGTATGTGTAGATACATTTATATTTATACATTATATAACATACAATTTGTTAAGGATTTTTTCATTACATTTTATTAATACTTTCTTGTAATATCTTTTTCTGGTTTTGGTATGTGGCTAATCCTAGTCTCACAAATATTTATAGCAAAAATTTATTGCAAGAATCTTTTTTTGTATTTTTTTCCCTTTTAATCAATCTCTTAATGCATTGATTCCAATCTGTCTTAATAACTAAAGCTTTACCCTATGTTTTCATATATCGTAATACAAATTCTTAAGAGCAGTTTTGACATAGACCGTAGTTAAGCCCAAAATAATTTTCTTTGGAAATATATTTTATACCTTATAATTACAAAAGGATACTTCATCTGTAGTATAGACAATTGATTTTGGTAAAGTATGTGCAGACATTTAAATATTTCAGTCTTAAAGGTCAGCTTGTTTAAATTCTAGAAAATGCACATAGAATTATGATGCACTTAGGTGGTCAATGAGGCAGCTTCTCTTTGTAAATATTATTGTTATTAGCAGTCTGTTGAAGTGAGGAAAATGGGCAATAAGTAGGCACTATCAATCAATTAATTATTGACTGCCTGAGTACATGCTACCAAATTTATATGCCATAAGTGGCTGGATTTTCTCCATAATTTGAGGGGGGACATAAAAATATGTAAAATATCTTATAATCAGATTACAAGACCTTACCAAACACAACCTGCTTGAAGCATATTTCTGAATATTTTTTTAAAGCATGTTTTTTTATTTCTGAGCAAATTCCATTATAAAAATATTATAAATACAGTCAAGTAAGTAAAGTTTTAAGTAAATTCAAATTTTTTATACCAAATTACCATGTCCAACATTTTGTTTCTGATTTCTCTGTATTTCAGAAATAGAAAATTGAAATGGATTAGACCTTTGGAAGGTAAGTGTAATCATGGTGGCCCCAATATGTAACAAACAAATCCCATTTCATTGGCTGCAAATCTCCCATTCAGCCCCATCTTTTTAAAGGGATCCTTTGCAATCTTCCTTGCAAAAATTAGAAAATAGGCATGATTTGGTCCAACCTTGCATTGAGTGACAAGACCATAGACAAGACCATAGTGTATATAAGGCAGTAGATCTTAAAGTATGGTCTGAGAAGGCCTGGGGGTTCATAGAATCCTTTCAGGGTTCACAAAATAGTCATAATAATACTAACATGGTAATTATCTTTTTCCCACTTATTCTTTCACAAGTGTAGAGTGGAGCTTTTCAGAAGCTTCATGGTGTGTGATTATTTAGTGAATTGAATGCAGAACAAGCTTGAGAATTCAGTCTTCTTCTATTAAACTGGACATTAAATAGATATGCAAAAACATAAAGCAAGGAGTCTAGAGTGACATATGTGATAATGAATTAGAGTTGGAGACATAAGTATGAGACCATGTTTAGCTTAATACATAGATATAGATCATTTCATATAAAAATTATAGTATGTGAATATATATTTGTTAGTATAAGCACATAATTCTTTGCTATGTCAGCTGAGAGGAACTAGAAGCAATCACAATCTCTCAGCAGCAAACACACCTAGTATTAATACTAGATCTTGGTTTCTAATATAATTTGACAGTGAAAGGAACTAAAGCTCCTTGTAGAAATGGCTGATTCTAGGACTGGAGCAAGACACACACAAAATGATCAGGGAGCATCCTGTAGTGCCAAAATGTTAGGAAGTGTTCAAAACAAAACACGACAAAACAAAGTCCACAATGATGAGAGTATGTCAAAGCAACACAGGAGCCAACTGAAAGAACTCCCAATTGCCAAAGCTGGAACATTTTAGACAACAAAAAACCAAATAAAGCAATATTAGATTATAATACAATATGTAAAATAAATATTCATGAGTCCATATTGATATGAATAAGTGATCAGATAAGTAAATAACTGGGAAAGAAGAGACAACTCACCCTTGTGGAAAATATTCAAATAATTTATGTAGACTCTCCTTCCTTATGGAAGTGGAGCATGGCTTCATACTCCTTGAGTTTGGGCTGTGCATAATGATTTTCTTCCAAAGTGTATGGTTTGGGAAGGTGAGAAAGAATAACTTTGCAATGGAGAAACCTGACAAACACTACCTCAGCCAGATGATAAAGACCAATATCAACGGTGATGATGTGTTGATAGAATACTTTGATATGATGTAATGAAGTAGCCCTTTACCTCCATGGTCTTCCTTCCCCAAACCCGTAACGTTATTCTAACCGTGAAAAGAGCCTCAGGAAAATCTGAATTAAAGTACATAGTACAAAATACCTAACCAATATTTCTCAAAACTCTCAATGTCATTGGAAACAAGGAAAGTCTAAAAAACAGTCATAAAGGAGACTAAGGAGATCCTATGACAAAACGTAATGTGGTATTCTGGATGGGATCTTGGGACTGAATAAAGGCATTAGGTAAAAACTAAGGAACTATGAATAAAATATGGACTTTAGTTAGTGATAATGTATCAGGGTGGTTCATTATTTGTAACAAAAATGTACCATACTAATGTAAAATATTAATAATAGGGGAAATTGGGTGTAAAATATTTTTAAACTCTGTGCTTTTGTTTCAATTTTTCTGTAAATCTAAAACTGGTCTACAATAAAATGTTTATTTTTACCAATGCCACCTTTCTCACTCTATTTTGTTTTGTAAAATGGTTACTTTTCATAAGCTATATTATTTATGTTAATATGTAGTGAGTGTATTACTGCTACTTTTAGTAATTAATAAATGTATTTGAATAAACTTGATTAAAATATATTATATTTTTTCCCTGTTGAATCATCAGATTTGCTTTATGTATGTATCTTCAGTCCCTGTCACAGTAGAAAAACCTCAAGATGAATTGTTTTGGTAGAGTAATTAGTAACAGAGTGACCCTGATAAGACAGATCTAGTTTGGTACTTGGATAGCAAAACTTACTTCTGAGAGGCAATAAAGTTTGAGGGAGTGAGTGATCGTAAGGTGGGAGAAAAGAAGGGACCAGGCCAATGCAAACCTCTGGTGTCCAGCCAAGAAAGAGTTGATGTTTGGGGCTAGGAATTAAGCATCTGATTTCAAGATATTGATCTTGAATGTGATTCTAGTTTACATGAAAATTGATAGGTTATGGAAATAGATCTGAAAAAATAAGACAAATTTAATAAGAACAAATACAAATGAGAGAATAGAAAAGAAAAAAAAACTGTAGGCTTTGGGATCAGGAGATTCACGGAAGTTGGGAGGACTTTGAAGAGACTGTTAAGAAAATTCTAAAAGTATTTGAAGAGAATTTTAGTGGAAGCCTAAAAAGGCTTGAAGAAACTGATGATGAGATATTAAAGGAAAGGAAGGAAAATGTTATCAGTACCAGTAGGAAAGGGTGCCTTATGACATGGAGGTAGAAATTTTGGAAACACTATTTCTGCAGTTAGTTGGAAAGAAGAAGCTTTAGGAATAAAATGCTTAGAATTAAAAGCATTAAAATGAGAGACCAATAAGAAATATCACCCCCCCATAAAAAGAAGTAAATGCATATAATCAACTTAGTGATGTAGCTAATGAGAATTCTTAGCGTAGATGAATATTGAAGGTGACATCTAGCTTCATCTTGTTACCCATGATTAAAATGAAAGAGGATAGAGATGAACTAAATAATAAATTGTTAAATATGAAGGAACAGAGCAATCCTGAGTTCAAAAATAAAACTTTCGTATTCTCAGTCACTCTATGATGATTGATCTTCTAATTAAGAATGCTTTCAGAGCAAAGATCAAATCCAGGATTGGACTATAAGATCCTTTGTTAAGACATCAGAAATTTCTAAGACACACCTCATAGAAACTTACGACACATAAAAGCCCCTGTAAGAAACTTCAATATGCCTCACAGTTTCTATTTAATAATGAGGCTTTTTTTTTTTTTTGAGACAGAGTCTCACTCTGTTACCCAGGATAGAGTGCCGTGGCATCAGCCTAGCTCACAGCAACCTGAAACTCCTGGGCTCAAGCCATCCTTCTGCCTCAGCCTCCCGAATAGCTGGGACTACAGGCATGTGCCACCACGCCCGGCTAATTTTTTACATATATTTTTAGTTGGCCAATTAATTTCTTCTATTTGTAGTAGAGACGGGGTCTCGCTCTTGCTCAGGCTGGTCTCGAACTCCTGACCTTGAGCTATCCACCCGCCTCGGCCTCCCA
>CAUYRT010046484.1:0-19709 GCA_963574885.1 Lepilemur ruficaudatus | reverse complement strand
CACCACGCCCGGCTAATTTTTTCTATATATTTTTAGTTGGCCAATTAATTTCTTTCTATTTATAGTAGAGACGGGGTCTCACTCTTGCTCAGGCTGGTTTCAAACTCCTGACTTTGAGCGATCCACCCCCCGCGGCCTCCCAGAGTGCTAGGATTACAGGCATGAGCCGCCGCGCCTGGTCTGAGAGCTTAGAGCTTTAAAACAGAAGTTAAGGCTGCCTGAGGCAGCACCTAACCCTGCCCACCATGCAGCAGGTACTCAGGGAATATTTGGTGCCGGTGCCGGTGGTGGTCAAGTTGGGAAGGTTTAAAGAGTGGTGATCAACATAACCCACTGATCCTGAGTCCTGAAGTGTGGTAGAGGTGTCTCCCTGTCTTCTTCCCTTGCATTTGCTCTCCTATGTTGTTAATTTAAGCCTTCAACATGGTGCATCAGAGGCAGGTTTTGGTCCCCATTACATCTGTGTGTCATCACCAGAAAATATAAAACCATTATATGTCAGAGCTGGAAATACCAGAGGAGTCAAACTCCTCATTGGTCAAGAAAAAAACAAGGTTCCCAGGGTAGTAGGGACTTCCTAGGCCATACTGGGCACTAGAGCCAACATCCTGACTTTTCGAACGGTCTCGTTTATGTAGGGGGAAGACCACAGTGGTTAAAGGCAGAGGCTGGTGCCACACTGCCTGAATCCTTACCACACTGCCACTTACCTGCTTGGCAAACTAACGAGTTTTTGACCCTCTCTGCACCTCAATTTCCCCATTTGGGGAATGGGATCACGACAGTAGCACCACCTCACTTGGTTGTTAGGAAGGCTAAAGTAGGCAATATATGGAAGGCACGTAGAACGGTGTGTGTTCTGTCCTAAGTAGAAGATAATCCCTATTCAAGGGTTAGCTATTAGTAATATTTATTTAAATTTTGCCAAGCCAGGATAGGAAGAAGAGAAGGAGAGGGCAGTAAATTGGAAGAAAAGGGGCAATAAGAGAAATGGAAGGGAAAGATATTAATTCCATGTCAGCAAAAATATGTAATAGGTTAGAATATTTTGAATAATATACAGTAATACTGTACTTAATTCACTCTCAAGTCATGTTTTCAACAGCACGGCATTACTACTCTTAGTCTTAGATAATAATTGCTGTATGATTAACATGGAAAACACTGTGGGGAGAGGGAACCTCTCTCTTTCATGTAAGCCCTAATGCAGATAGGTTTGTGGTTATAAGGAACATTCCAACCACATGTAAAAATCTGGGGCAGAGGGGTGTTTATTTACTCTGTTTTTCTACCTGAGATCTATAATTCACAATTTTTTTTTTTTTTTTTTACAGAGAGAGAAGTGTAAAATTCTAACTGGGATTTTGGTCTGGCATATATATATTATTCAAAATATTCTAACCTATTACATATTTTTGCTGACATGGAATTAATATCTTTCCCTTCCATTTCTCTTATTGCCCCTTTTCTTCTAATTTACTGTCGCCTCCCGCTCCTCTTCCCGTCCTGGCTTGGCAAAGCCATGGTCAGCTGAAGACAGGCCACCCTGTGCACGCCCTCTTTCCGAGCTGAGATCAGCCTGCCCATCTGTCTGCGTCTTTATGACAGTGCCGTGGCGGCCACGGCTGACGGGCTGCACGGTTTTTTACTGTTTTAGCTCTTGTCAGCTAAAACTAAAGTTACTGTGTCAATGGAATACTACTAATGGCAGTAATGGATACATTAGAGTAAGAGAAACACTTTAAAGGAAATTTTAATATATTTTGAAGTTGTGCTGAGGAACTCTGTCAACAAACCTTTCTTTTAGATTTGGCACATGCTTGCTTTCACTTATTTTTAAAGTACCATAGATCTCAATCCCTGACTTAAGTTTTTCTTGAGTTTTAACCTTAAATGTTTGTGCTAAATTGTAAGAAAAGGTTCTTTTCCCACTGAATGTAGAACATTCCTGAGTTTACAGGTAGAATCTTGATTTACTAAAACATGAAACGAATCCTTTCATTGCTTTCAGTTCTTTGTAAACAGGATGTAATTAATTTCAAACCCAAGTAACACTGGTAACACATACCAGTGTAGATGTATTCACCAGGAGGGAAGTGCAATTGACTTTTGGACTAGAAATTTCTGCGATAGGATCATAAATCCAGATTGGCTTCTTCAACAAGCAATATAAAATAAATATAAAAGATAAATGGATAGAGAGAGGGATGTCAGATGTATTTTTAAATAAGAGAGAGAGCTGGCGTTATGACTCACGCCTGTATTCCGAGCACTTTGGGAGACCTGAGGCGGGAGCACCACTTGAGGCTAGGAGTTTGAGACCAACCTGAGCAAGAGTGAGATCCTGTCTCTACAAAAAATAGAAAAATTAGCTGGGTGTGATGCCATGCCTGAAGTCCCAGCTATTGGGGAGGCTGAGGCAGGAAGATGGCTTTAGCCCAGGAGTTGAAGGTTGCACTAAGCTACGATGACACCATGGCATACTAGCCAGGGCAACAGAGAGAGACCCTGTCTCAAAAAATAAAAAGAGATAGAGAGGGAAAAGTTCTTTATGGCTGTTTGGCCTTTCCTTTATAATCTGTTGAAGGAAGGAAATCGCATTTGGTTTTCCCTTTTCCAACCGAGGATAAGTAATAGGGGTAGTCAGAGTCCACCACCTCTGAAACTGAGCTGGCAACCTGGCATCAGGGGACTTTGGCTGGGCAACTCCGTGGATCAATGACCCTTTATAAAGTTTAATCCCAAGGGAGAGTGTTTGTGTTGTACTCTTTAAAAATTAAGTCCTTAAGGTCAGAAGAAGACAAAGGAGAAAATCAAATCATGGATTCTTTTATTCTGTGTGGACGCATCATGTTTGGGACTACTCCTAAGAATTTGAAAGCACTTCATTCATAATAGTGTCTCTGGCCTCCAGAGGCTCCACCGTCAGCAGCATCAGCTTCTGGTGGTTTCCCTGCCAGAGGCAGAGCCAATGGGTTCCTTGTAATGCAATAATAGGATTGACAGAATGATAACCCCAGCAAGTGCCAAGTTAATGTTATGAATCTTGGAGGTCCTGGAATTTACAGTCCTTTGAAGACAGGCACCTCTTTAGTAAACCATGCAAAATGGGGGAACAAGCTGTGGTCTGTTAAAGGCTTCAGATGAGGAAGACACATGAGGATAACCTGGTAGCCCAGTGGAAAAATGCTGACTGGTGTCTCTGTTGAGTATCAGACCAGTTTGCTATGATTTCCAGAGGCCAGAGAGTTACGGGCTCCTGCTAGAAGCCTGACAGGACAACTAGATCTATCCTGGATGGGCAGGTGCCACTTATTGCCGAGGCTGGTAATATATTATCATGATTACTATAATTTATCACAATACAAATATGTTTTGCTACATGCAAAGAATACTAAAGAACCAATTATAACATACTAGAGTATTTATCTGTACTATTGTTATTTTAGATGAAAACTATGTTTTCACAAACTATTAGTGAAGCAGTGGTTTCTCCACATACTAAAAGGACTTTGTTAACTCATGTTTCTTCCTTTGCAGTTTCCATTTGACACTCTGATCCCCGATGGAAAAAGAATAACCTGGGACAGCAGAAAGGGCTTTATAATTTCAAATGCAACGTACAAAGAAATAGGGCTTCTGACCTGTGAAACAACAGTCAATGGACACTTGTACAAGACAAGCTATCTTACACACCGACAAAGTGAGTGAGGCTCCAAAGGCATGAGCATAGCCAAAATGCTCTGTAGTTTGTCTGCTTAAGGAAACCTTAATTTTAAAAAATTTTCTCTCTTATGTTTGCAGCCAATACAATCACAGATGTCCAAATAAGCACGCCGAGCCCAGTCAAACTACTTAGAGGTCATACCCTTACCCTCAACTGTACTGCCACCACCCCCTTGAACACCAGAGTACAAATGACCTGGAGTTACCCTGGTAAAGTGAGTGGCCCATTTTTCTATTTCTTCCGCAGAACAGCATTTATTTTTAGCAAGTGAAATCCCCTGGGTGTTTGAGATGGAAAAAATCAGAAAATCGTGACCCCTGTGACAGTGTTAGTCAATAAAGATGCTTTGGGTTTGGTTTGGGTGCTTTCCTTGCCTGGCATTTTGGGACTGTGATATGCATAGATATGGTCTTTTGATGTCTGGGGGTTTTGTTTGGAAGTGTCTAGCCTGGTATTTCTATTGCATGAGTCTGTGTGGAAAAAGGGATTGTTTCATTCTTGGAAACTATTCTTTCGGATTTAGAGATGAGAGAGAAATTTATCACTAGATGCCAGGCAGGGACTGCCTTTTGTAACAACAACAACTTTCCAGGAGGCTGTCTTTGTCAGCGCATTCATTTCAGATACTGGCAGACAGTCAGGCACCTGATTGGAGCATGTTTGGAAAAGATATTACAAGCCAGCCATTCAATATTCCACTTGTTAAGTGTCAGAGGAGCGATTCTGCCTTTCAGAACAAGGAGAAGAATGAAGACTTGAGTTGGGTTCCCTTATTGAAACATCCTTGTAAACAATAATTATTTTAAAAATATGTAAATGAGGAAACTATGATCTACTGTTAAGAAAATGTCGACACTAGTTCCAGCCCCCATTTCTTCTGTTAGTGTGATTTATCTGTTATAGCCCAAGTACAGTCATTTGTTATACCATTCAGATTAACCAATTATAAAGTCAATTTATGATTAAATTATGGATGAAAAATTAGTCCCTCAGCCCCTGCAAGCCATTTTTTAAAATCAACATTTCTTGCCATAGAAATAGAATAACTTGGCAACAAAAAGGTGTAACAAGTGTCCTATATTAAGGACTTATATCAGTCATAAACTACTTCCTAAAAAGTGGTATTATTTCAGTTAAATAAAAATGCTGTGACTTTTAGCAATACTTTCTGAGTTTTGATAGAAATCAAATATTCTCAATCAATGCCAAAAGGGAAGATACTTTTATCCTGTCAGTGTTGCTACTGTAAGTAAGAGTCTTGATAATACTTCTATTGAATGCCAGTAATCTTCTAAATTGGCACTGTCCAATAGAACTTTCTGTGATGGAAATATTCTGTATCTGTACTGTCCAACACAGTAACCACTGGCCACATGTGGCTAATGAGCATTTGAAATGTAGCTAGTGCGACTGAGGAATTGAATTTTTTATTTTATTTAATTTTAATAGCCACATGTGGCTGGTGGCTGCAGTACTAGACAAAGCAATTCTTAGACACAGACGAATTATTTTTCAAGTCAGAAACAATGCCAACATTACTCAAACTTAGGAAGGAAAGAGTTCTCAAAGGGAGAAGTAACACCTACATACACACAGTAGCAGAAATTCCCCTCAGTCTGTTATTTTAGGGAACTGATTCTCTGACTTTTGACAGTAGTGATGGGAATGAAGAAAATGGCCTAAACATGTCTGTCTGTTCCAACATGAAAACAAAATGACAGGTGGGTAGATGTTTATTAAACATGGCACAGAGGAGAACTAAGTTCAAGACCCAAAGATCAGTTTTGGACAGCATCCAAAGTCTTTTTCATGCCCCCTACCGTGCTCCCACACCCCTCCCCCACCATGGGGAAGGATTGAGAGGAAGAAATAACATGTTATAAAATGTAATGCTTTAAAAAAAAGGGAACAATTAAAGGACAAGGCAATGTGATCTTGTCTTCTCAAAGCAGTGAGCAGGTCATGGTGGCCAGTTTAGACTGCTGAGCCTAAGGCCTTCTCTTGGGCTTCCCTGAGATAAACATGGGATACCTTCCAAGTGTTGGCTAAACCTACTGATGGCTTTGTGTGTCCCAGATCCATTTATTACAGTTGAGCAGAAATTGGAAACCGTTACTCAAATAGTGAAATAATGAAACTATAGGATTATTCCACCTTAGTAGGTATAGCCAGGACTTGTCTTTTCCTTCATTTCTGGTAGGGAAGCCAAAGAAAACTCACCTGGTAATTTATTAAGAGAAATACTGTCATTGAGCCGGACACTAAAGCTAACCATTGCCTGCGTTTGTATGTGACAGCTCTGCCTGGAGAACAGGTTACTGTGTAGAGGGGTGCATGTGCTAGAAGGAGGACCCTAGATTTACACTCAGAGGACCTGAGTTCCTGGCCTGTTTTGGCCAGCGTCTCTGTTGCTTCTGTTTCTTTAGCAGTAAAAGGGCAATAAGCCTGCCAGTCTCACTAGGTTGTTGTGAAAACCAAATGCCATAAGGTACCTGAAAGTCCATTTGAAGAAAATTAGGTGCTAAATAAATGCTACTATGCTACCTATTTGAAGCACATCTACAGAGAGATGTAGTTTCCAAACATCTTGCTCTAGAAGGGTTTGATATGCTTCTTAGCATAAAAAAAGAAGCTGTTGTTAAAACAATGGTCTGAGACATGTTAAAATGCTATATAACTTTAGGCGTGAACAATTACTCCTATGTTTGTTATACGTTTTCTTTCCAGATAAATAAGAGAGCTTCTATAAGACGACGAATTGACCGAAGTAATTCTGATGCCAATGTGTTCTACAGTGTTCTTACTATTGACAACGTGCAGAACAAAGACAAAGGGCTTTACACTTGCCATGTGAAGAGTGGACCATCATTCAGATCTGTTAACACCTCAGTGCATATATATGGTGAGCAGCTGTTCAGCATCGCCAACTTACGCACCCGGCGTTCTAGTCGTCGTGGATGTTTGGGTTCTATAAACAAATTTTCTGTTGGCCAAGAGTTACATCATCATGACTGAATACAACTTTGCCAATGTCCCCTCCTCCCCTCTGCCAAAAAACAAATCACATTAAGTTCTCTTTAAATTTAATACTTTTGAATTGGACAGAGTCTTTCCTTTAGAAGTTTATTATGGTTAATAATTTAGTTAGACCATAAGATATTTATGAAATTCCTTATTTAGTATTCCATATAAACCAAACAGAAAAAAATGATCAAGTTTACCTTTATTATCTGGGGAAAACTTCCCAGGTACTACCATGACTTAGGGAAATAAAAATATGGTATGATAAATTATTTAGAATTAATGTTGTTTTATTCCTGCTTTTACTGTCATGGAATCCTAATGTTGTTTAATTCCAATATGCAAATTCTATAATTTCTTTCCATTCTGAGAAGGAAACAGTGGGAAGAGCAGTTGGTTTTTGATATCAGATTAGTTGTTTTAGGGTGCCCGGAGCAACTTTCTCCTATCTTACCCATATTCACCAGGTAGATTTTTAGAAATATCTTCCCACTGTTTTGTTATTGTGATGTACATATTTAAGGTGTTTCATTTTCTGTTGCCCTGTCACTATTTTATGTCCCTAGGACTTGGTGCCATTTGATTTGAAAGTATTTCAGCAGTTAGGGAGCTTTTAAAGTGTTTTCTTTGTTGATCAACATTTGGGCTCATTAATAGGATGGATCATAATTCAGCTCTGTTTATTCATTGATTGTACCCTCCCTTAATGAGTCCGTGAGATTTTGTTTACAGACAAATATTCTTTTCTAATGTATTTATCACTTCTCCTTTCAAAGAAAAAGCATTCATCACTGTGCAACATCGAAAACAGCAGGTGCTTGAAACCGTAGCTGGCAAGCGGTCTTACCGGCTCTCCATGAAAGTGAAGGCATTTCCCTCGCCAGAAGTTGTATGGTAGGACCATAATTATTTCCATATCAGTTAAAGATACATTTTGTAAGTAGGAAGATGCAAGAGCCCAGTGACTTGCATTCCTGACAAAATATCAAGAGAAGTTCTTCAGACAGCCCTAGAGAGCTAGGCACTACCTTGATTCCTGGGTACCGGAAGTGAAGGGGGTGGGGAATGCCGCAGAATGAAGCTAGGTTTGTCCTCGTGCTCATCTCAGTTTAGTCGATCCCTTACTGTGACTGTATTTCTGCATCGCAAACCTTCCTGTGATGTCAGCATTCTTTGAATGGGAATGTGTTAGGCAATGACTAGGAAGCATCTTGAATGTGTAACATGCTCCATTAACCCTGAAGAAGTGGGCTCTTGTAATGAGAATGCTGAAAATAATTCTTTTATATACAGCTGGATTGAAAGTTCCAGTCTTGTTTCAAAATTAAACAAACATTAATAGAGACAAGACTTATTCATTTGAAGGGGGGGAAGAATGGACCTACTTGAACTAATTAAGTTTTTTTTGGCTCCGAGTTTGCATATTCAGAAACTCCTTCAGCAGCTGTGTGTGTGTGGATTCTTTTAATACTAGTACAACACCTGATGGAAAACAATGTAATCTGTTTATAATCTGCAGCCATTTTGTTAAATTACTTTTAAATGACAATATCTTTGGTTCAAGTCATTATATTTTAAACAAAGGAATATAGTACAACACTGATTAGGAAAACAATTCATACAATACAGAAGTGGTGCCATTTTCAAATCTCCTCAACCAGAGCTTATTTGGCTTTCAGTGTCATGAGTGTGGTGTTTGTTTTCAGTTTCCTCAAATATTTAATAGGGAATTAAAGAGAAAAACTAAACTTTGTGCTATGCCTTCATGCTACTGAAGTAGAAACTGCATTTTTTTGGGTTTTGTAATATCTAAAAAGCTTGATAGTAATTTTTTAAGTTTAATAGTAAATTGAATAGTAATTTAATGACTCTAGGAGGTACACTCGCTCTTTTAGTGTCCTACACTTGTCTGCTAGTGTTGATTTCTTTAGTAACTTAGTAGCAAGGACCTAAAAACAATTCAACGCACTTTTAAAGATTGCTCAGTTGTTAATATGAAATAATTTAAAGTAATATTAAGATGACACTTGTGTCACAAAATATAGCATAGTAATTTTAACTGATTTGGAACCGAGGCCCACTAGTAATAGGAATTTGTTTGCAGGACTATGAAATACATGCATGATTATGAACTAAATTTCCAAAATCATACCTTTATACAAAACACAATAAACTCCTACTAGATTTAAAATGCCCATTTAAAGAACTGTGCATTTCAATGAAATCATAGAATTTTAGAGTTATATAGGATCTTTGGGAAACTCTCTAGAAAATTTGAGAAAACTGAGGCTCCAGCAGGTTGGTCACGTGTGTGGCAGCATGCAGTGGAGGGCAGGGCCAGGTCAAGGCCCAGGCCTGATCCCAGTTCTGCATGCAATTGAATCAGACCAAGGCACGGATGTTTTTGGGTTTTTTGTAAATTTCTTTAAGTTAATACTTTCTGTTTTGTTTTGTGCCTTAACTGTTTTTCCTCAGGGGAAAAATCTTGATAATCTTGATTTCACTATAGTTTATGAAAGGGACAACTGGTGTGACCATTTATGTAACTAATAAGAACTCCACATGAGACCACAATAGGAAAGTCTATTTTTATTTTTATCTGGATAAGTGATCTAGTTGATCTGACTTACAATGGCCCTTGTGCCTCTGATGGAACCTCATGGAAAACTCTGAAAAACATCTCAGATGGAATCAGAGCTCATGCCTCTGGGTTAATACTTAAGTCACAACGGCCACCAGCATCCCTGTGGGTACATGAAGCCACCACTTTCTTTCTTTCCTAGCTTTACTTCTTCCTCTTTGCCAATCAGTAGGAAGCATTACCCAGTCTAAAAAGCATACCTGCCTTTACTGAAAAGTTAGTGCCTAAAATTTTAAAATCAATGGTTTTGATCAAAGGTTCAAAACTGATAAACTGGAGCCCACCTACTTAAATGACAGTGTTATGAAAGCGACATCTGAGAAACCGTGTGAAGTGACTTACCAATCACGCTTTCAACCGCAGGTTAAAGGATGGGTTACCTGCAACGGAGAAGTCTGCTCGCTACTTGGCTCATGGCTATTCGTTGATTATCAAGGATGTGACTGCAGAGGATGCGGGAGATTACACGATCTTGCTGGGCATAAAACAGTCAAATGTGTTTAAAAACCTCACTGCCACTCTAATTGTAAATGGTAAGTTTACTGTTCATACTTCCTTCTGGTTCTGGTAGGGGACAAATTAATGAAAATTTATAAATTCAGAAGTCAGTCTAACAACATCAAACAAGATGAAATTTTAAATAATTCCTTAGAAACCACTTCTGTTTCCACCATAACTATCTCATGTTTGCTTTTTATCTTCCATAGGCGATATGATTTTTTATCATTGTAGTCACAACAAATATACCACAGGATCAAATTATTAAAGCTCTCAAAACACTTCTACTATTTTTTAAAATTGGCATTTTCTTGACAAATATGAGGATTTATTTGTTGTTTGTTTCCGTGTTTGTTTCCCTGACATCAAAACCAATGAGAATGTGGTTCTTCATGTGTGGCCCAGGAGAAGGAACAGTTCTTGACTTCTGTCCCATTCTTCATCTCCTTTTCAGTGAAACCCCAGATTTACGAAAAGGCTCTGTCATCATTTCCAGACCCAACTCTCTACCCGCTGGGCAGCAGACAAATCCTGACTTGTACCGTTTACGGTATCCCTCAACCTACAATCAAGTGGTTCTGGCACCCCTGTAACCATAATCATTCCAAAGCAAGGTAGGGACAGTTAGTTTCCTGACTAACTTTCAAATACTTGTTGACACCTGGCATTAAGATTCTTTAATGGACACAGATGGCAATTTGCAGATGGAATGTGCAGTATATTTGGGGCAAAGGCTTTCCCTGCCTTGGAAAAAGGTAGGCAACCTACTCTTCCTCCTTACTGAATACCCTACCATTGGCTAACAATTTCATAATTTTTCTCTCTAGTTTATAGTTCTAGGAGCAGAGGAACAGAATTAAGGTCCCCCTGTGAGCCATTATTTGAGCTTGGGTTGGAACTCCAGTGTCTTGTTTCCCAGTTGAGCATCCCCAGACTTTGGCTCTATACCACTATGTCACACTGGTCTTGCCATTTGTCACTTTGTATTTACTGGATAGGAACCAAGATCTTCCCAACACGGTGATCACTATGTTTCCTACTTTGCGGCTTTGCTCATGTTCTTCCATCTCTCTGAATGCAGTTGTACCCACTGTGTGCCTTGTAAGAAGTCCTTCTTTATCAAACCCCAAGCCTTAGCTCTCATGTGACCTTCTCTGTGAACCATCCTGACTGCCTCATTCGGACTCATTTTTCCTCCTCAGTGCGAACAGCACTTTGTTGACACCATTGTTACATCACTCAGTGTGCACATCTGTCTCTGTCTAAGCTAAGAGCTAATTGAGAGCAGCTCTGTATCGTTACAGCCAGGCACAGTGTCTGGCTGAGGGATGCTCAGTGTGTATCTGCTGAATGAACATCCCTACCCTTTGTTAACTGTGCAGCATTTCCTGGCATCCTGTTGATGACTGAGCTCTGTTTGCTTTTTCTCCTTTTTGTTTAGTCTAGAGAGATGATACTAAGGATAGTTCATGGGAGCTAATTTGAAGAACAGGAATAGAATTGATAGGTACAACAATAAGATATTATTGAACCTGCACAAGAATTACCATTATGCCAGAATACTTTATTACTTTTAACTCCAATTGCAGAGTGTTTTGGAGGATTGCTATTTAAAAAAAAAAAATAATAAAATCAAAAATAAAACTAGGTTGATAAAAAAGTAAACAAGGCATAATTCCAGCATGAATAGACAGAAGTGGCTACTTGGTTTTCTAGATTTTTCCCACAATTCCAACTCTTCATCCTGTGTTTTAATCTTTTATTTAGGGCATGGTACTCTGATAGTGGAAAGTTACTGGTGAGCTATGGAATTCCTGAGAAGTAGCTATTTCCACACATGTCTGATTTCTCATTTATGTCATTTTCTAAAAATAGAAATTTAAAGAACTTACAAATCTTGAATACCTTCTCCACCATTGTGGATATTTAACTCAAAAGACAGTGAGATGTACTGAAATTTTGTATTATTTTGCCAATTTGGGATAGGTATCAATATTTACAGACCCATCCCTTTAGGGTCTTGATATGTGTGCTAAGCTAACATGAAAATAAATTTAAAATAACTAAATAATTTAAGCTATTAGATTTGGATAAAAGTATAGAGTTACAATCATGTGTGATAGAATATATTATAAATTTGATACTAATAAAATATGGTTTGGGGAATGAGACCAGCTGAAGTAAAATGTTGTAAATATTAGCTCTCTTTCCAATTTCTTTGTGGTATATGGGATCTTTCTTCTGTGTTATGGAATAAGCTTGCCAAGGCATGAAAATATGTCTAATTCCTTTTGGAATTCTCTCAAGACTCAGAGCACTGCCTTGAATGTTTGTTGACCATTTGAATTATTCTCTGTTAAAGGCATTTGTTTCTTTACTACTCACAAGACAGAAATGAAAGCTTTAAGTTTCCATGCCGCTTTATTTCTTTCATATGTTGTTGCTTGAAATTATCTGCCAAAAATGCGCACAGCTGTAAGAAACTCTCATACTTTTAGTCGGCAGGTACTGATTGAGTAGCCTACCTGTGTCAGGGCCAGATTTGGTGCTTGGTGGTGAAATCAGTCCACTTAACTTAGAAGTATGTCAGCAATATAGATGGGACGTTTGTACTCTAGGAAACAAACAACCACTCTATTTCACCCTGTTAGAGAGATAAAGCTAAAATTTACAGACAAATGAAGCCCTCTTTAATTACTAAAAATTTTTAAATATGTCTTTATATGTTTTTTATACACTTAGATTAACTCAGATTCAGTTGTAGACAGGAATTCTAAAGGATGTTCCATTGCATATACTTATTTGGAGTTATATAGTAACATATTCACATAGTGGTATCTATATATGATTGTCAAAAGTGACTAATATATACACATCATTGCTCTTAAATATGTAGAATAATTCCTAGTATTTAAACTTTGGACTCTGATTAAAGAGAACATCTATGTATGGCCATAGCCAAGGCTTTAGTTTAGTTTTGAGAATAGAATATATTTGTTTAAGTATCTCAAAATTATTAATTGGTTTAATATGGTCAGCTAGTTAATGTATCTAAGTTAATATAGAAAGAGGTTCAGACTTAACTCAAATTGTGTAGTTTCCTGGAGTCTACTAAGTATGTAAATATATTTTAAAACTATCAGAACTACTGATAGTTCAACTAGAAACTTCCTGCCTTTTAAAATAAAAGTGGTAAAATGTTTTATGTAAGTGAGCTATGTTTTAACTGAGTAATATTGTGGTTTTGGTTTTCCCTAGAATTGGTTCTTATAAAATATTAGGAATAAAAGAGACAGGGAAAACCCATAGCTAATGAGCCAAGAAGAAATAAAACAGAATCCGCCTTTTACTTTTCTGCATTAAAGAAAGTAAAGTGGTAAGTAATAGGAGAATTAGGATATTTCTTTTGAATATTAATAACATTAAGATAAGTTATCACACTGGATGAAATGGAATTTTTGGGCTTTTCTCATCCTCAGCAACTGGTACAAACTTCTAAATAGGTATTTCTAAACCTGCTCCGTGTTAGGTTGGGTATAAACCCAGGAAGCATCCACAGGATGTCAAGCGAATAGCAGCTTCGCATGTCTGTGGTTTGCACCTTCTGTTCATGTTAGACAGAGGTACACACTTCATAGAGAGGCCATGAGCATCAAACGAGGCAATGCATGTGGAAACAATACGGACTGCCACAGGGTTGTAACAATTGCTAGCACTGGGGTACCTATCTCTAAATAAGACCCAAGAACTTTTAAGGAACTTAAAAGGAAATTTCTGCCTACCATAGATAGAGCTAGTTTTACAAAAGTTAGAAATTTTACCAAACATTTCTGAGAAATGAACATAAATGGGGAAAGTAAAATACAATTTTGTTGTGCTTTAAAAATAGAAATTTAGTGGGTATGGGGGAGGAAATGGGTAGAATTGAGGAAAATAAGGCTTTTCAGAGGAAGAGAAATTAAGGAACTACAGAAGAGTTAGGCAAAAATGAAAGGAAGAACAAATAGAAGAGTGTCGTGAGGGAACGAAGTAACTCTCCCGGTCTGCGTGGCTGTCCCATTCATTTGTTTCCCGGCATGGGAGGAAGCAGCTGTGCCCTGCAGGTTGGCTGAGGCTGGGGTGGGGCTGAGCGGGCATGTGGGAGAGCTGACTCCTACTGGGCCAGGGCACACTCCATTTCTAGAACTTCACATTCCCTCTGTGTTTTAAAGAATTAAGTAGGACTACCAAACGTCCGGAGCAATGAGCTACTCTTGATCTCATAGTTCCTGGAGAGCTGTGCCACCGTGCTGGTACGGTGTCACAGGAAACATCGCATAGATGAGACTGCCCGTGACAAGGAGGTTGGTCTCTAAAAGAACAAGTCACAATACAGGACTGGACTGGAGGGAAGGGCCCCTCTCTGGGGAATGGAAGGGGTGGATTTGAGAACCCAGGAGAAGATGGGGAAAGGGTTAGTCTTGGCGTAATCGGTTTGGACTCCAGATCACCATTTGCTCAGGAAGGACCTAAGATGTTGAAAGGCCACTTTTATTTATGTGTGCTTGAATACCAAGGAGACCCTCAGGTAACTGACTGGAGAATTTTATAGCCCAAATGGGTTCTGGAGCTTGCTTTCATCTATTTCCCACAAACAGGAGGTGGGGGGGGGTGTCTGCTGGATCATCCTTGCTCGCACCCTCCACGCTCTCTGATCACCCCCCCATTAGTGTTCAGAGTTGACTTGGTTGTTTCTGGGGTTATCTTTTCTCCTTTTTTAAAGTAAGATCTGTTTCAAAAATGCTGAATGCGTTTGGGTCTGTAGGGAAGTTGAAGGCTGCAGTGTTTGATTACTGCAGTTCTGTTTCGAGAGCACACATTCTTTAGGTCACAAGCCACTTTAATTCTCTCTCCCCATGTATCGCAAATCATAATTTCAGAGTTATAAATAACACTGATCTATCATTAAAGATATAGTTGTTACACATACTATGCTATTCTTCCTCTAATGAAAAAAATTTCAGGTACCCATATTGAGTTCTTTGTGAAAATCTCATTTTCTTTATAAGCTATCTGTGGTGACCAATTAAAATATAGAGAGAGAAACTTCTACTTATACTGTATTCATATTGTTCACAGCTTACAAAGAAATTTTGTATACCATTGGTATTCAGTCTAACTATACTGTCAATCATCTGCTCATCACAAGTATTTATTAGGCACCAACTATGTGCAAAACAGAAAGATGAGCACCATTTGTCTTTAGCATATGTGGAGATTACTTACTGGATCTATGTACGTACCTGCAAAATGTCTATTATGCAGGCTCAGGGCTGGAGACCCGGGAGTCAAGGAAATGGGTTCTATTCTTGGCATAGTCCCTGACTTCTGCGTGACCTTGGCCAGTTATTTAATCTGTGCTTCCATTTCCCCTTCTGGAAATGGTCACTGCTGTGCTTCCGCTTTCCTAGGACACACAGCTATGAATGAGTTAAGTCAGAAAATCACTTTAAATTGCATTTTCGTTCTTCAAAAAAGCTTGAAATAATTTTCCAGTTGTTGCACAATGCTATTTCCATTCAGTTTCTTATAAATTATAAAGCAATTTGACCATTAACTCTGAGGGTCAGTGCCAAATTATTAATAACAAAAAATTTCAACTTAAGAAAGTAGAAAGCCTTACATGTAAGAATAAACTCTGATGCAAAACTGATGCTGTGATTATGTTAATAACGACCCAGTAAGAAAAAGTGCAGCCACTCCTCCAACATTGGTGTCAACCCATTGGTGTCTCTTCGGTGCCAACCCGGACCACCTTTGCCAGCCTTTGTCCAGCCCGTACAAACGAAGGCATTCTCACTCTCTGCCCAGTTAGCTCTAAAACCTTGCTTGCCTTCTTTGATCTTTTGCCAATGAGGCCCTTCAAGACGCAAAAAATGTTGTATTCTCAACTCATAAAAGGTTGAGGGAGTACAGTATTCTTTATTACTTTCTCAGTTAAAATGGTGAGTTTTCTAAGAAAACCCTACTAGACATACATAGACTCTCAAGGAACTGCTTCCAAAACTCTAAAGTAGGTCAGAACTGGAGTCTAAAATAATTACATGCCTTAGAAATTAAATAGAAAATAATCTTCCCTGCCATTCTCAATGGCAATTTGATGGCCCATTTCTGAAACACTCTTCATCTGCCCTAGCAGTAGAGTACGACTGTGGGGGTCTACAGAAAGCTGACCACTCCAGGATTAAGTGTGGTTTACTGTTTTCCTTTGGGGAATTGCAGGGCTTGGGGGTGGCCTACAAAATCAGGGAAAGGCAGCCGCATCTAGGAACTCTGAGAAGGGCTTGCCTAATTGCATCTCTCTATTGTTTACGTCAGCAAATTGGCAAAGAAAGGAAGGCCTGAATCATTAGCGATGTGTTAGGGATAGATCATTTGGGGGAAACACAGCTTTACGCATCAATGGGGTATGTAAAATTAACCGGGCAAAAACAAAACAGTTGTTAATGGCAGTTAATTAGAAATGTACTCAAGGACCCAAATTTAATTGACTGCCAACATGAATGTCTGTTATTTTTACGCTGTCACAGTTTTATGTCCCATATTTTATTTTTTATCCACAAAACGAAAGTTTAACAATTGAAAAATTGAGAAAATCAATATTTCCTGGGGCAAAATGTAGGTCAGGTGTCTGAGGGAAGCTGTAATTTAAACTCTTCTTTTGGAAACATGATCACCTAACTCATGTTTTAATATTTATCACATTCCTCTTAAGTCTATAGACAATTTCTATTTATGTGTCTCAACATATATTCTATGCAGCGTCAAATCAGGCATGTTACAGAGAATTTTAATTTGCCACAAACAAAACCGTGAATCAAAATGAGGACTTTAAAGAAGACCACTTGACCGAAGACCACTTTAGCAAAACTTTGAGCTTGAACAAACAGCCAAATAAAACTGGCCATCTTATACAGGAGCTTTCATCACAAGCCAAAAGGGAATGTTCACTTACTAATGAGAAACTTCTTGCATTCTGTTACATAATTACTGGATGAGGAAGGGCACACTACCCAATGTGAATGCTCAGACAACAGCCCTTATTAATATTTCATACAAAGTCCTGAGAACAGAGTACGAGTTCATTTGCCAAATGCCTCTTTGCCACTTTTCTATGCTCTGTGAGATTTTCCTCTTTTTCCCACTCTTCATAGTAATACATTGAATCTGATGAATAATTGTTTCTAATGAATTAACTGTCTCCTGTAATTGCTGTCAAACATTTCATTGTGTTTTAAATTAAACCAAAAGGCTGAATCATAGGAAGTCTATGCTGCATGGTTTTTATAGGGATTTATTCAACAAGATTCAATGTAGCTTCCCAGGATTTGGGATACCAGAAGATAGTGACATGCAATTTGGGAAGATTCCTTAAGAAGACTGGCAGAAACTCTCAAATTTCCTTTGGCCATATTCACAGATTTTTTAAAATGTTCATTCTTAAATCTAGAAACTAATGTCCTGACACAAGATTGTTAGGTAATAGAGAAATAGGAAAAAATCATTTATAAAACGTGCACCTATGCTTGGAAATCTACATTTTAGATATATCTCCATTGATGTGGTAGATTGTTTCTTAAAATATGGAATCTACTCTGTGGTTTTAATGTAACCTCACTGCCCTCTTAAGTAAAAAAGCAGAAGCCGGTGGATTGGGAAGGTGGAAAGGGGCTTGATGGATTTATACTTTGGCCGTGGCAGTGCCTCATAATGAGCTTCTAGTCAAGGGCCCTTGTTTCTTCACACTTTCTCTAGAAGCCACATAGGGCGTTTTGTCACCTTGAATGCAGTGGTCTACTTAATTATAATAGCTATAGTAGATTTTATCGAGTCCTTTCTGGTGCCAAAAGTTGTGTTCATCCCTTTACACACATGATCTCTAATCTGTACAATTCTACATAATGGCTCTAACTTCTCCTATTTTCCCATAAGGAAACTGAAGCTCAACCAGTTATTTCTCAGGTGTTTTTAGATTATAGAGTAAAAGGAAAGGGGCTAAATAGGTTGGCATTCAGAAGCTTACTTTTCCTTGATGTCCCATGTGGCTTCTCAGAGTGGGTCCCTGTGGATTCCTGTGGAAGAAGCAGAAGTCCTCAAGAGGACAGGTTTGGGAGAGCACTGGCCTAACCTATTAGGTTTGCTCTTGTCAGCAGTGAGTTAGAACTGAGCCCATCTGTTGAGTTGGAGTTGAGCTGAGAGTTGGAGAGAAAAGGAGAAAGAGGGTAGCAGCAATCAGAAGAATTTGGCTCAAATTTCCCAACATCTTTGGGAACCAGTGATGACCTGCAGTTGGTTTGGACCCCAAACCTGCAAGAAGAAGTGGACCCTGTGAAGGGGTATAAACCCCAGCAGTATGGGCAGGTCTAAGTAAGTTCACCCTCAGGAGAGTGGCAAATCAAACAGTTAATGGGACCATTTATTCTGGCACTTTTCCCAACAGTTCTGTCCCTCTCTGTGACTTTCTCGCCATGTTGGGGTATTTGACCTCTTGCAGGAAAGTACCATTCTTTTGTGTATTGTTCAGGATTAATGTTCGGGATTAGGATTCAGCAAGCACTCAGCCCACAGTGGGCCTCACAAGCTTATGGATATTTAGGCAAAGATGACATAGGAGAGTAATTAAAAGAGATGAAAGGGGGGTCAAAAGAAAATGAAGGCGAAAACATGAGAATTTGCACTTGCTGAGTGAATGGAATGGGGGCATCGAGGCTGCACGTTTCCACCTCAGCATACCTTGACTAGTCACTTCATATGATTAATTCACTTAGAATTAAGGGGTGTTAGAGATGTAATTTTTAAAAAGAGTTTGTTTTATAGATGAGAAACTGTGGCTCAAAGATAATTATCTCTCATCTCACAGCTAGTTAGTGGCAAGCTCAGGACTAGATTGCGTGTCTCTGGTTTCCTGTTTATTATCATTTCCAACACAACATTGTGTTGGGTCGCATGGGAGGTACTCACAGTGTGGTCAGCACGGCTGGCAGATGGTGAGTGTGGCTGGGTAGAGGAGCACCGTGGAGGAGGTGGGATTTGAGCCCTAAAGATGGGGGATAGGTCCTGGGACGTCAAATGGAAAGGGAAAGGAATAAAGATGTGACAGAGTGACCTGGGGGTAGGAATGGGTTGAGGAGCTGAAGAGGACATGTCAGAAGACAACTTGGTTGGCTCATCAAGCGTGAGTTAAGAAAAAAATAAAAACCCAAATTGGAAAAGTACATTTGGACCCGCTGTAGAAGTTCTGGAGTGGATCCTGCAGAGCTGAGCCAGGCAGTCATTTGGCTGCCGCTCACCTTCCCCAGCCAGTGCCTGGGTGTCCCACTATCTATTGGCCAGAAGCCTACCTTGTCCCTTCTTACTGATGGAGGGACTTTTACAGACTCATTCCTGGTCATCTTCTGCCTGTGGCACTTCTTCAGCATGTGTTATCTGCATCCCTGAAACTCTGCCTTCCATGTCTGAAAATGAAGGTCTTGGATTTTCCCTCTGGCTTTTAAAAAAATTACATGGGTGCATATTATTCCTGTTTCTTAGGTCTTTAATGTTCCATCATCATCATTGAAAATTATGTAAGGTGATCACAGATTGTTACCTTATTGACAAATCCTCCCTCATGACTGTGAAAACATCCTTGAGGCTGGGCGCGGTGGCTCACGCCTGTAATCCTAGCACTCTGGGAGGCCGAGGCGGGTGGATTGCTCAAGGTCAGGAGTTCAAGACCAGCCTGAGCAAGAGTGAGACCCCGTCTCTACTAATAATAGAAAGAAATTAATTGGCCAACTAAAT
>CAUYRT010046483.1:0-119509 GCA_963574885.1 Lepilemur ruficaudatus | reverse complement strand
TGTACTCTATGGACTACTTTGGCAGAGTAGATTTTTGAATGTAACAAGATAAGTCAACTTGAGTGGTAATATATTTTGGGAAATCAGCTCACTACAAATTGTGACTGTAAACATTGTACTGTAAATGCTTTGTAGTTTTCCCCCAATTAAAAAAAAAATTTAGTAAAAGATTGACATGATTCCATAGTATGATATTCAAAAATAAAAGATGAATCAAATACCTCGTGAGGCTCTCAAAAACAAAACAAAACAAAACAAAAAACCTTTGGTAGTGTCAGTTGGGGCCTCACACACCATGTTTTTAGCAACTTTGACACAGGGCCTTGGGCCCAAGCAGTCCAGAGGGCAGACGTGCGTCTGTTCGTTCATTCAACACAGAGGAACAGGGAGCTTTCTGTGCACCAGGCACTGGCCTAGGCACCGGAATACCAAGGTGAACAAAGTAAAGGAACACAAGGTCACAGGACCAAAGCAAGTGAGCAGATGTCCAGCACAGAGGTGACAGCAGCAAGACCAGAAGTCCCCAGGAGGGACAAGGAGGAAATGAAGCCAGGAGGTCATGGGAGGGCCTGGGTGTCCGGGCCTGTAGGTGTTGGTCAGGGCTTTGGTCTTACCCACTGTGAGGTCACAGTGATTGGAGGGTGACATGGCCTAAGGCCTGTTGAAACTAGATTGTAGAGGGCAGGGCGGCAGTGTCCGGTGTCAGGAGAACACTGCGCTGTCCAGATGAGAGGATAGTGGCTTGCGCTAGCGTGGTCAGTGTGGACATGTAGGAAGGGATCAGATTATGGGTCTGTAACATTTTGGAATCAGGCCAGATGAATGTTTGGTGGATTGGACACGGAGTAGCAGAGGCAGAGAGGGGAGGATGGTGACCCAGCTTGGCGGCTGGAAGGGCAGAGGGGCCCTCGCTGAGGTACAGGAGCTGGAGCAGCTGGCTGGGCAGGGGGATGGGCAGCGTAGTTTTGGGCACGTTGAGTTTTAAATGTTTATTAGACAAAGAAGTGGACGTGTCTGCTAACCTGTCGGTCATTGAGCCTGGCCCTGGAAGTCAAAGGGGACAAGTCTACCTTAATGATTCTCCACCGTGGATCAGCTTCCATCTTACACCCATCGCCGTTTCCAAGGACTCCTTCAGTTTTGCGGTCATCTGAGCGTCTCGTCCTGGCATGTCTGAAGATGAGTATCTGAGTGGGAAATAAAGCACTTCCTTTGAAAGTGGTAATTAAGGTTCATATTAAGGCAACTTTTCCACAATTAGAAAGTCCGATTAATGAGATGACTACACTTAGCGGCCAAATGGGCTGGATGAGGGGGACCTTCCTGTGCACACGCGGCTAACATTACACTTCAAGCACCTGCCTAACGACAGCCGCTCAGCGCCCGAGCGCTGACCGGGCCGGTTGTCTACGATGCTGCTGCCCTGGAGTGCTCATTTTGGTGCCTATAGAGTCACTGTGTTCCTGGAAGGCAGGGGTCATTGACGTGAACTGCTCTTGTATTGTGTCCAATGTCGGCAAGGTGCCTGTGAATAGTGTGTCGTCAGTGGCTGGTTGGTTGGCAGATGAATGAATAAATGACTACAGAAATAAAAAATATAGAGGAAGACACTGTCCTCATAGAAAAATAAAAACGCTCTGTGTTTACTTTTTATTATGCATAGCAGAGAAACCCACTTGTAACCCAAGGCTATTTTGGCTTTAGAGTCAATGGGAAAAAATAGGAAGTAAATGTCTTAAAGAGAAAATGTGGTCTGGGGTTAGGCAGTCTGGGCTCTGATTTTGAAAGTAGACCTGAAAGATCTATTATTGGTTTAAATACTTGTATTTGGAGTGGTGAGGGTGGATATGAACATTGCAAAATCATATAATAAAGGTCAAATAGATGATGATTAAGAAGTACCAGGTTATATACCTGCCTCTTCAGCTGGGCTCACCAGAGTATTCATTTTGTAAAAATGCACCTCTGGTGCTCAGAATTGGCTGTGGTGCTGCCTGGCCATTTGAACACGCACAGCCCTATTTTGCATATGTGTATTTATAGTGTAATGAACACCCATCACCCCACCACCGACTGGAGACCTGGATTCTAGACTAGTGACAATGACCGTCCCTGTGTATGTCTCCGTCCTGAGAGTGGCCGCTCTGGCTCGTGTTGTCCGGGCATATTTACTGACAGGGCCCCTTTGACGCCCCAGAGGGTGCCCGTTTGGACACACATTCTGCACTTGAGGGGTTTGCCCTCACCTGTGCTTCCTCTCTCCTGATGCACCACTATTTTCTATTCATGTTTATAATTCCCTCGCTTTTTTAAAAAATGTATTTTTCTTCAAGATTGAGTTTTCCACTACGTTCTGGATTGTTCAGTGTTTCCAAGGCACTAGAGAGCGGGAGTTCGGAGAGGAGGCATTGGAAACATTCCTGCACCGCGTACCGGTGGGCGTGTGGCTGGGAGTGAAAACTCGCGGTCGTCGTCCACTTGCTGTGCCATTTCATAGGACGCATTTGCACGTTACGTGGCGGAGTGATAACGGTGACAGCTCCGAGAGAAGAGCTCTCGAAATGGATCTGGGCGGGATGAGGTGCGTGCAGCTCTTGCTACAGGAGCACGCGGCTGCGCACTGAGAGTCAGCGCTACCTCCGGGAAAGGCGGATCGGGCTGCAGGGTGGCACAGGTGACAAGGCAGCTGGAGGGGCAGGGTGGATATTAAATAAGGAGCGAGAAGAGAACAATTAGAAACGGGCTGTGCAGATCGCTGGTGAGCCTTCCTCGAATCTGGGTCAGGAGATGTTAATCAAGACCTCCTTGTGCCCCATGTTAATACACGTGATGTTCTCATTCCGGAAGCCCACTTGTTATTTTGATCCCTCAGAGGATCCGAAAAGCGAGAAAGTGGAGCTAGAGGGGTTTCTGAGTGGGTAGGATTACCTGTGACCTTGGCAGGACAAAGGGGTCCCCCACCCTGTATGGGTGCTGTCCAGGGTTCCTTCCCACTGGGGCATGAGGGCGTGGCAGCTGGGAGGAACTCTGTCTCTCGTTCAGACTCCCCCTTGGCCTTGTGCCTCTGCGTTGTGTCTGTGTGGCGTCATCTACGCTGAGCAGACTGAGTGCCTGGTTTTAGCCAGGGGAGATTCTTTCTGAAATTTGAAAGGTTTAGCCTAAGTTTCTGCGAGCAGCGTTTTCTGGAACCCTTTGACTGTCCTTGGTGAGCAGCCTTTGTTGCATAACATGTCAGTATGGAGAGAAACTTCAATGCCGATGCACCATTACAGCATCACAGCAAATTTTACTGAGTGCTACTAAATGCTAGGCTGTGGGATCCATAGCTGGAAAGACCCAGTCTGCCCCCAGGATGCTCCCAAGATGGAGGTGGAGACAGATGACCAGACAAAAAAGGAAAGTGATGCTAGTGATGCTGCAGCTGGGTGCCACCGCAGTGCAGTGGGCATGTTTATTCTGTCTGGAAAGAGAGAAAGGAAGTCCTGGGAAGGACTGGTTAGGCAGGTCAGGGATTCCCTGATATTGTCTGAATGGAAGGGTTTGCTTCATGAACCCAGGACTGACCCTGGCTCTCCACTGGGTGTGACTTTAAGGCTGCTTTTAGGCCCAGCATTCTGTGTGTCTTTAAAGCCACTAGCTCATTGCCTCCCAACCTCGTGACCTCCAAATTTCCTAAACAATTAAGAGTCTATGTGCACATGGACACCTTCCTGGAGTTTTGCTACTTGCATCTGCCTAGAAAACAGATGGGATAATGGGATTGCTGGAAAACAAGGGCTGCACCTTCCTCGAGAGAAAGCGCTAGCCTGCTGTGGATTCCGGGAAGTCTTTAGACACCATCTCTGGTTCCAGAAATGGTCAGTGACTTTGATTCACTGCACAAACCAGTCACCCTGGCTAGGAGCCAGTCAGGGTCCTCAGGCTGCAGCAAACTTGAAGATGCCAGCGGGACACGGCACCAAGGACGCCTTGGATCCCTGCCCGTCCTGGTTAGTGAGAACCAGCCGGGAGCACCTGAGGCCCCCATTGGCAGGGCTTGCGGATGCCTTTTTAAGAAAAGGCAGGCTGCCAACCACAATGAAATATGCAATTGTCCATCTGTTGCTCAAATTAAAAAAATTTTTTTCCCTTCTGTTGCCAAAAATTTCTCTAACTACTGTCCAGTGATCTAACCTCAGATTTGGGTGGGGAGGGGAGTAGGGGAGTCAAGATTCAAAATGAATTCAAGGGGATTCGTTTTGGGGGAACAGTTGGAGCTGGGGGCAAGGACTTTCACTGGTATGAAGGAGACAAAGGGACGATTCTAGATGAATGCCAATAAAAATGCCATCATCTCTTAAAAACAATTTGAGCACTTTGTAAATCACCAACTGTTTCATGTCAAAAATAAACCAGCGTCCTAAGAAGTCATTTTCTTCCTTTATTCTAGGTAAGTTCTTCTTGTCTCTATGGGCCCCTGGAGGGGCTGGGACTGCGGTTTGCCTCAGTTCTTCACTTTCATTATCAGAGAATGTGTGTGCGTGTTTGTAAAATAAAATCATATTTATACATCAGAGCTTTGGTTCATTTATAAGGATTTCTTCTTTCCCACGCCTAAAGCAAGACTCACATATCATCATCTTAAAACTTCAAGAGACTCAAATCTTAATTTTGTCTCATTTCTACCCTCTTCCTCCTTTTTTATAGTAGATACTGACCTTTGAATCAATTATGTTCCTCCTTCTTTCCTATGGGTGAACATTCGTGAATATGGAATAACCCCAGACATTGCCAAAGGAAGTCAGATACGTCAAGCAGAGGCTCGAGTCTCTGGTCGCTGATGATGACAGAAATGCGGTGGCGGCTGAGCACCGAGGCGAGGCGGGCAAGGGAAAGGCAGTGTCCTGGGCTTCTGCACCGATATGGCTGGCGCAGCACCCTGTGATCCCCTGTGGTGGTTTGCAGGGACGGTTTCCAGGAAGAGTCTCCAGGGGTGGGATGAACTCAAGACCCAGAAGTCGGGGCTGTGGCAGAGAATTCGTTCCCCTCCCACGTTGCGCCCACTGTATGTACAGCAGTGCAAGCTGGAGGGCGACACCACGGGCTGCAGGCACTACCTGGGAATGAGCTCCTGGGCAGGTGCAGGCGGCCCAGAAGGCAGGCAGGACAGCTTGGACCCTGGGGACACAGAGGGCCACAAAGCCCAATGAAGACTGGCAATGACTTACCTCACTGCATTTGCCCCACCTGTCCCGGAAGGTCTTCATCCATGAAAACCATGGTCCTTTGCTCTGTTTTTTATTCCCTTTCTTCCGTTTGAGATGATAATCCGAGTTCAAAGCCCTCCCATATTAAAACATCCTCCCTCAGTGCTGGGACCCCACTAGCATCTTTCTCGCTGCCCTTTCCTTCACAGCGGAGCGTTTGGAAATGTGTGTTTTCATTCAGTCTGAGCTTCTTCCCTTCCCTTTTCAGCTCACAACCTGCTGTAATTTACTGGGTTTAACTTATACCAGTTAACTAAAAGTGCCAATCTAAGGGACACCTTTTGACATATTTTCTCTGACTGCTGTTCTGTGATATACTAAAAGTCTTTGAATTGTAAACTTTACATGATACATCAATTGTATGGAATGTGAATTATATCTCACACATGCTCTTAAAAAATAATTTAACATGCTTTGACATCTGATTTTCTTCAAAATGAAACAGCTACATTTTCAACATAAAAGTTGCACATGGTATTTAAAAAAATGAAAATTTTGAAACAATGACAAAAAGATAATTTCAACTACTTGAAATAACAATAGTTATCTTTTTGTTATATATTTCTTCCTTTCAGAACTTTCTGCATGTGGACACGTATAAGTCAAATGTAGACATACATTTATATATATATATATATACACACATAAACACACACACACATTTATTGTGAACCTTATATTGCAGTAAAGTATTGTATGCATATAGAAAGAATACTATACATATATTTTATGTTCTGTAAGTTTATAAATTTATATTTTATAAATTACATATTTATAAGCATTTTCTGACCTCAGAAGCAAATGGGAAGTATTTGCTTTCTTTCCATTCTTTAAGGGAGTTTTGTATAAAATTGATTAGTTTTTTCCTAAATATTTGGAAGAACTCAACATCTAGGCCTTGTCTTATTTTTGTGAGAAGTTTTTAATGGAGAATTCAATTTTTGTTATTAACATAGGAGTATTCTGATTTTCTGTTTCTTCTTGTGTCAGTTTGGTAGGTTGTATTTTGAAAGGAATTTTTCCAATGTATTATATTTTCAAGCTCACTGGCAGAAAGGTGTCTTATCTCTTTAATTTCCATAGAACCTGTGGTGATATCCCTTCTGTTTCCTGATATTACATAATTTGCATTTTCTTTGGTTTTTTGATCAATTTTTCTAGGGGCTTAAAATTTTTGTATGTTTTTCTCAAAATGCCAAATAAATTTTATTTGTTGCATGTTTTCTTTACAGTTCATTGATTTTTGCTCTCATGTTTACTATTTCCTTTCTTCTACTTTTCTTGGACTCAATTTGCTGTTTTTTTTTCTTGAAAACTATGTTTGGTGTTTGAGTTTCAGGCTTTTTTCTTTCCTTTCATTGTATAAATTAAGCTGAAAAAATTTCCTCTAAACATTACATTAGCTACTACGTCTCATATATTGTGTTGTTTGCTACCTTCAGTTCAAAATAGTTTTAAATATATGATTACTTAGATGATTATTTTTAGTATATAACTTTATTTCAAGCAGTTGGAGGTTTTTTAAAGTTATTCTTTTATTATTGTTTTCTAACTTACATACACTATGGTCAGAGAACATACTCTGAATGATTTTAGTCCTTTGAAATCTACTGAGATTTGCTCAATGACCCGGCATAAGGTCTATTCTAGTAAATGCTCCATTTGCACTTGAAAAGAATGTTTATTTTGACATAATTAGGTACAGCGTTCTGTGTGTGCCAAGTAGGTCCAGTTTGTTAGTCCTGTTGTTCAAATCTTCTACATCATCACTGGTTTTTCCTCATTTTGTCAGTTACTTAGAAGGTGTGAAAAAATCTCCAACTGTGATTGTAGATTTGACTATTTCTCCTTTTAGTTCTGTTGATTTTTATAGCATGGATTTTGAAGCTGTGTTATTAGGTGCATGCACATTTTTGATTGCTATTTCTTTTAGATGACTTGATGCTTTTAAATTATAATACATCCCTCTTTATCTCTGGCAGTAATCTTGTTTTGAAATCTACTTTTTCTTATTTTGATATATACACATCAGCTTTCTTTTAGTTAGAACATGTATAGCGTATGATTTTCTATCCTTTTCCTTTAAACTTTCTGTGTTCTAGTATTTATGATATATTTCTTAAAGTAGCACAAGTTTGGATTCTTATTATTTTCATGTAGTCTGGCAGCTTTTTGTTTTCATTTAATTAGAAGACTTTATCCACTTACATTTTGTGTAATTGCTTATGTGTTAGGGTATAACTCTGTCATCCTAATATATTTAAAATTTGTTTTGTTAAAATTGCCTTCTTTATTAGCATACTTAGAAAGTGCATCCTAACCCTAAAGATACTCCTATATTGTCTTCAGCAAACTTCCTTCTTCTTGAAACCCTTTTCTCTTTTGCGGTTCTAGTCACCCAGATACCTGAATGTGCCACGTGCCTTTAAGCCACTCTTCCCACAAATCTTCTCACATTCTACTCACTCCTTAGTCTTCTTTGTAAATCTTTCTTCATATGGCTGACCCTAAATATTATCATTTCTAGTGATCCTTCTCGGCTCCCTTTTCTTTTGACTCTCCAAACTATCCTCAGGTAATCTTATATGTTCCCATGAATTCTGCTCTCCTGTCACTGCCTTTTAATGTGATGTAAGCTCTAGACATGTATTTCCAACTGCCTTGTGGATTTCTCTATCAGTGTGTCCCCTAGGCACGTAAAAGTCCGTGGGACAGAAACTTAGCTCATGAATTCTCTTTCTACTCTGCCAAACCTGGCCCTCCTCCTTTGAGACCCCTGTTTTTGGTAAATGACTTCACTCTTAACCTAGTTACCTGCACCAGAAATCTGGATGTCATCCCTGACTTCTGCTTCTTCCTCACCCAGCATAGTTTCTTGGCCAGACTGCCAGCCAGTCTCTTCACTGTCTAATGGCTTCTGTTCCACCCCTTCCAGGCAGGTTCCCCTGTGGCTAAAGTCAGCTTTCTGCTTAATCTATGTTTTTCTCTCCCTGGAGATGAAGTTGCACCTCTTTCACTTGGTTATCTTTATAAGCCTTTCCTGGCTTGCTTCCTGCCTCTCTCTCATTGATCCAACCTGGTCCTCATAGGCATGGGGCGTGCTATGTGCTCACACGGGCCTGCACTCTTGCAGGTGACAGCACTCACCTTCCACCTGGAGTGCGCCCAGCTTCTTGTCCACGAGCTCCTATTCCTTTTTCCTTCAAGTATCAACTCAAGCTTTGCCTCTTCCGTGAAGTCTCTTTGGATCTCAGTAGACCTATTTAGATGTCTGTTTTTTCCTGTGCTTCCCATGTACCTTTTATGTTCCTCTAGTATGGCACAAATTGCTTTTTTTTTTCAAAAAAAAATTATAGTCTATCTTCCCTCCTAGATCACAAGTCCTAGCCTGTATTTCTTCAGTGTTCTCATGTTCTCAATATACAGGCACATATTAAATATTAGGTACTTGGTACTTGTTTGAATATTGAAAAATACGTTACAAAATTTTATTACTGGAATGATCACTCACTTTCTGTTGACAAACAGGTTCAGAAATATTTTTTGGTAATACATTGAAAACAGGTATTTCTGTGTTTTCATTTAACTTTCGTTATTTCAACAAACATGTTATTGTGCACCCATTATGTGTTATGGCTTTTCTCATTGGCTAACAGCATATCCTTGTGTTCTTTGAGTTGTTTTTTATAGCCACGTTGTGACTAATAGTTTCCATTTCACAGATGAGGAATATAAAACAAAGAATTGGTAAACTATTTAACCAAAGTCTTCAACCAGGAAGTAGCAGATTTAAAAATAGTTGACAGGCTATTTCAGGGTACTCTTGCAGTGCTTTTCATTGAAAGGATTCTGGAAGTCCCAATACTTACGCCGATTAATTGAAGTAGTAGTGAAGGAGGGTCCAGTACTGCTGATTCCCTCCAGCGTGGCTCACTGTTGGTGGTGGAGTCTCGTGTGGACAGTGGTCATGGTGGCTGCTGAATGAGTGTCACTGTAATAGATACGTACATTTATGTCTGTGTCTGCTCTCTCACTTATGCCTGCGGCCTTTGAGGAATGGATATTTTATCCCATTTTGACAATGAGGGCGCTGAAACTCCTGAGACTAAGTGGGTGAGTTGCTCAAGGCTGCCTGGACTGGGGGTGCCAGACCAAGAGGTCACCTGTAGATCTTCTTTTCCCCAAAGCCATGGGCTTTCCCCAGGTGACACTGCTCCTGTTCAGTCATGCGTGCCCTGAGGGCACAGACTTCTTGCCAGTCCTCTACACAGCGAAGCCCACCACGCTTCCACACATGCAGCTGACGCCCACATAGACGCGAGGGCTGTGAGTGACGGCAGTGAGTGCCTGCGCTCGGGTCTGGGTGTTCAAGCCAGGAGAGGGATAGAAGCCCCCTGCTTGTTCTGACGGATAGTCTCCCTGGGCTGTGGACATCAATGTTTATCCTGCTGCGTCTCCGGCTGGCTTGGAGTCTGTCAGTGACAAGGTGTTATGGTTTCAACTCCAAGGTTTACCTGGATGAATGATGTTACCCTTCAATGGTTAAAGTAATGTCTCCCCAACAGAGAGGGCCTTTTTTTTAAATGGGTAGTGGCTTTCCCCCTGTACAGCAGCTCAGCTGTGGAGTGAGTCAGGGCTCACTCTGACTCTCCCTAATGGGAAAACATACACCAGAGGAGGTTGAATAGATCGTGAAAATTCTGCACTGCCTCAGTGTGGAGAGCACAGGTTCGTTGTCATCAGCGGCTGACAGAAATCCTGGTGGTCTCCTGTGTCCCGCCTCTCATCAGACTTTGGGATGGCTGAAGAGCAGGAACCACGTGATAGGGTGTTTAATTTTTCCTATGGAAGGAATGTCACGGAGCTCCGTGAGGATGGAGTTACTTACCTGTAGTGGAGGAGTCAGGATCGTTGCCAGTGGGGTGGAAGACTTCTCACCACTGCGGAGGACGGGTTGCGACGCAAGGACACTCTCCCACTCTCTCAGTCCCTTCAGGGCCAGTGGCCGCGTTGCGAAGCCTGCTTGTGGGGAAAAATGCTCTTGTTCCTTTTTGGAAAAGTGTCTGTTCCCAGGTGCGTTATCTGTCCAGTTTCACCCAAGCACTAATCCTTTAATGTAAAGAATGATTAGGATGAGTAGTGAGGATAAAATGAGATTAAGAAACAAGGCTCATGACTTAATTCTTAACAGGAAAACTATGAACAGAATCAATAAGACCACATGTATAATAATGAAGCTAAAAATATTGACACCACTGCCAGGATCTGGTTTTACATTCAACGGGAACTGTTTCCCCATTACGAAGAGAGAAAATGCCTTCTTTATAAAAATGTCATAAATGGCCCTTTGAATTTAACTGTATTTTTCAGGCCCAGAAATGCAAGTTTCTTAGTTTATGGGGGGAAAAGAATGTTTGTGTTTAGCGGTGAAGAATGGAGGACCTCATTTCGGGACTGAGATTTCAGAACTGCACACATTATTTTTCAGTATCTAGTTCAGTAACTCTGCCTTTCCAAGGAATTTTCTGATGCCAGAAAAGGCCAGGTGTAACAGAAATGTCTTGGAGAAGGTCAGAATTTCAGTGGAAATTTGGTGGAATTCAGTGGAAAGGCTCACTCATCCGAGGAACCTGAGTCAAGGCCTGGCCTCAGCTCCGTGCTGGGGCCTTGGCAGCAGGCGTGGCCTCCGCACTCCGGGGCTGAGTCTGTGCTGTGGGACGGCGGCCATGGCAGAGGTTGCTACGAGTAGCAGATGAGGGATGTGAAGGACAGCACACTGAACCTGCTCCACAGTCACAAGTGAGCGTCACCACTGTCACCTCGAGCAACATCCACATTCACTGAAGGGATTTCTTAAGGTCTGCGATGACAAAGAGTGACAGAAGACACTGTGGGAAAGAGCGTAGCTGGGAGCCGGCCTTCGTGTCCTAGACCCTGCTTCTTCCTCTAATTGTCCGAGTGATCTTGGGCTTAACTCCCTAAATCTCATTTTACTCATTGGTAAATTGGACGGGTTTGGACCAGATAATCACTTTTATTGCTTTAATATAATACAGTTCAATGATTTGTAAAAATTCACATGTCACATAATAATAGCAGCACTTGGCATGTTTAGTGGAAATGAATAAAAAGGCTTTTAAAATTAGGCACTGCTAGGATAGTTTGCAATAATTGGGGCTATTATAGGTAGCAGTGAGTCACACAGAAGAGGATTTTGGTTATTTTTCACTTAACCAATGAGAAATATCCTTTGCTAGGATTTTTGCTGGAGGTTTAGTAATTAAATTTTAATTATTGCCGATCCTGTGTACCAACACGTCCAGTCTCCTGTTGAGAAGCAAGGTGCTCACTTTCCTGCTTCTGAAGCGTGTTGACCACCAGTGACCAGAGGAACGAAGCAGCGCGTCCCTCGCAGTCCCCGTGTTCGCTGGGCAGAGGAGGTGAGTGGAAGGATTTGTCAGGACTGAACGTGCTGAGGGCAAAACTAGAAATTCACTAAAGAAGTTCGAGGATGAGGAAACATGAGCAAGCAGATGCGTTCACCACTGACTGTGCAAATGAAAACCAAAGCAATGAGAAATGAACGGGTGGGCCCTGTTTTGTAGCTACGATGATGCAGGGGCTGACGAGGGTGTTGCTACGGGTCAAATTGTGTTTCTTCTAAAAACAGACATGGTGGTGCCTACGCCCCACCCGTACCTCAGAATAGGATCTCATTTGGAAAGAGTGTCTTTACAGAGGTAAAAAGTTAAAATGTGGTTGTTAAAGTGGCCCCTAATCCAAAAAGACTGATGTCCTTTTAAAAAGGAGAAATTGGGACACAGAGACACACAGACACACAGACAGACAGACGCCATGTGACTAGGGTGTGGTGCCTACGAGCCGAGGGTGACCAAAGACTGCCAGTTAACACCAGAAGCTGAGGGGGCAAGGAAGACATCTCCTCTAGAGCTGTTGGAGGGAGCCTGGCCCTGCCAACACCTTCCTTCCAGACTTCCAGCCTCCAGAACTCCGAGACAAGGTGTTAGGGTTGTTCTCAGTCAGCCAGTGTGTGGCACTTGGTTATGGCAGCCCTAGGGCATGGATACGGGCATGATGATATGGTCAGGTTTCTGTACTGCCCTCTAGAATATGAAATGGCTTTTCCTTTCTGGAGAGCAGTGTGTCAATGTGTATCAGGAATCCTAAAAGAGACAACTGAAAGAAAAGATTCTGAGAAATAGTCAGTGATTTCTGCCCAGGGATGGCGGTGAGCTATGTTCAGTAGCAAGAACAGAAGCAACAGAGACCCAAGGAGGGCAGCATGGCCGGTGACTGGCAGGGGCGGGGACTGGCAAGAGAAGCTCCCGAGGCAGAAGGAGCAGGGTGAGTGATGATTCTAATGCTGGAAGGATCTTACTAGAAGAGAGTGCAAGAAGCCAGGGTGCAGGAGAGAGGAGGGGTGGTTCCGGAAGGCACTACAGAAGAAAGGAGGTGATGGATGACCTCAGGCTCTGGGAGGAATTTTATTTTCCAGTTACGGCAGTTCCTTGGAAGGATTTTGTGCAAGGAAATGATGACATCTTATTTGCTCTTATATTTAACATCCTTCTGTTTGCTTGCTGCAGAATGGGGAGGAGAGAGTCAGGAGTCAGGCAGGGCGAGTGGGTGGTTCTAGAGAGTTGACGGTGGCCGAGACCACAGTGTGGGCAAGGAACGCCCGGAGAGCTGGGTGTGCTCACCATGGGTGCTGAAGCAGGACCCATATCTCTCGCCATCAGTCAGATCCGAGTGTAGGGAAGCAATCAAAAAAGATGCCTTGATTTTCAGCTTGCGAAACTGGATGGATGCTGTGATTACCGGTGGGAGAACTGGGGAGTTTGGGGGAATGGCAGGAGATCCAAAAGGTCCGTTTTGTACATATAAAATTTAAGCTGATATCCAAGTAGAGATTGGAAATGAAAGATAGGTACAGACAGGAAATAAAATTTGGGGGTCATCTGCATATAGGTGTTACTTAAAATCATGGACCAGGGAGCCAGGGAGCCCACAGGCCAGGGAGCCTGCAGAGAGAGGGTGTGGGATGAAGACAGTGATGTCACTGTGTGTCCCATTAAAGCTATTGTGAGAATCCAACTGAGCAGGACTGAAATACACCAGCTCTAAGACAATTAAATATTTGGATCTGGAGAGTAGAAAAAACGACACCGTGTTGGCTGCCCCACACTGGAGTTCAGTGCGGGGAGCCACGTTTGGGAAAGGAGCCCAACGGGCTGGGTGTGCGTGGAGGATGTCACAGCCTCAGAAAGACGGCAGCACCTCACCGTGCAGGGCGCTGTTGTGGGAATCAGGAGCTTGTCCTACGGAGGAGAGGCAGTTTGATGGAGGGGGCATCTGGTTCTCCTTGGACACTTGAGGTTAGTTCTGGTCTCTGATTCTGTAAGCTGTGGAAGAAAGCTCCAGAAAGCACTTTTTTACTTCAGTATAAAGAAGAATTTCTCCCTCTTCTTCCCATAGTAACACGGTAACATTTATTAGACGCTGCCTTCCAGCCTCTCACTAGGTGTGTCCCGCGCTCGGGCTCTTGTAATCCAATTATTAGCCTTATTGCTAGAACGGGTCGCTTCACAAACTAGTAAGTACCTCATTATCGGGATTAGACGCCACGGATTTTTTTCTTTTTTCCTTCAGGATATGATTTTTTTTAATGTAAAAATAAAGATTATGAAGTCAAACATGTTTGGAAAATGATGATTTAAATACCTCAAATGATGTTTCTGTACTGCAAAGCTTCTCAGAACATCCCATATATTAGCAGGCATTGTCTCTAAGAAGAAAAAATAGTACATTTTCCCAAAGTATTTGGTTTTTTCTCCCCAAGCATTTCATGGAATTGCCACTCTAAGGAAAACACAATGGGAACTATTGTTGTTTTGCCTTATGATAGCTTTGTTAACATCAGCCAAAATTCTATTTCTGAGGTATGTCTTTTCCTCTGTTTTCAGAGGAATTATTTTGAACTGAAGACAGAATGTTGACTTCAATGATGAGAGGGTTGTTTTACAACTACACGTGACTCTAGGAATTTTCAAACAATAGGCAATCATTGTATGCTGAAAATTTAGAATTCGTAATGTGACTGCAGGGTTGCACACTAGAATCTAACCCTGAGCGCCGTCTAGGACCTGCGCAGATGTGAGGCGAATGTCTGTTCTACTCAGTGGTGGGTAGAAGGACAGATTCTTCAGGAAATGCCCACCTGATGTGACTCACCTTTCGTTGCAGTGGGATCCTTTGTTGCTTGTGCAGAAAGCAGAAGCCCTGTTTGCTGAGGATCTGAGGAAATGATATATGTATTTCTTTCCTCCTGTTGAAACCAGCAGTATGACATCTAGTGGGTGATCACAAGTCCCTGCTGTCGGGGAAAAGAGAGGGAAAGTTAACAAAGACAGATTACGTAAGGGCATACAGACACATTTTTCAACTTTTTTTCCCTGCTCCAATTTCTCCTTTGCCACTGCATTAATTAGAAATTTAGGTAAATGACACAAGTGCCCCAATTTTTTATATCTGCCAGGAGAACAATTAGGCCATTAGAAGTAACAAATGGTCTGGACTCATGCTGCCTGTTGCAAATTTTCAAGCTACATTATTTCTGACAAGAAAAAAACAAATAATAGTTGTTTTGGCCAATTTTTACCGTAAGCAATGTCAGCGTTAGCAGATGCAGCCGAGCCCGGCTTTCTCTCGCTGTCATGCCTCATTACAGTGTGCTGACTCCGGTGGGCTCCCGCTCCTTTAGGTAAACAGTTATTTATATGAACTGCGACATTTTTCTTTGGTGACAATTTCTAATTGTTCAGGCAACCAAGGGTGATATATTAAACACTCGGAAAAAGGCTTCACCTGTGAAACAAATTACTTTAAATTAACTATCCTTTCAAAAGAAAGGCAAAATTTCAAGATGGACAAATTAGACCCTCCTCGTGCACATATGGTAAGTGTTTCAAACACGTCCCTGCTGGTCCCCACTCCAGAGAACAATTCTTCATGATGGAGAGGAAGACTTCCTGGCTCATTCGGGGGCCTTTCGGTGCCAGCATTTGCCTGCAGTGTGCTCGGAAGGGATCTTGCAGGGCTGAATGCCCGCGCAGTTCCCCCAGCATTTGTGGCTTCACTAACTCTGTAGCCTTTGCTTTTGGAGTTTAACTCTTTCCAAGGCATGTGTTGATACAGGGCTCTCTCTGCAAAGCCTCCAGTCCTTTGCTGCCCTTTACACATGATTTCTGGAGCTTGAATGGTCACAGAGTTTCTGTTAAAGCCCATCAATTAGCCACATCCCTGTGTCTTCCATGCTGGGTCGATTGATGTCCCCAGCCTTGATCAAGGGCAAGACTGGATAAGGTCAAAGTAATTATCAGCACCTAATTCTGGAATGTTTGCCCTGCTTAGGGTGCTGCACTACGTGGATTAAGAGTAGCATATTAAAAATCAAGGTCAAATCCCTAATGTACTGGGTTGAACAGTGTCCGCCAAAATTCATGTCCTTCCTGAAACCTAAGAATGTGGCTTTATTTGGAAATAAGTTCTGTGCAGATGTAATTAGTTAAAATGAATCTGGTGGACCCTTAATCCAATATGACTAGTGTCCCTACAGGAGGAGAAGACACACACAGACACACAGGGGAAACACCACCCAAAGAAAAGGCAGAGATTGGAGTGATGTGTCTATAAGCCAAGGAACACCAAGAATTGCCACAGTTACCAGAAGCCAGGAGAGAGGCATGGAACTTATTCTCCCTCGAGCCTCTAGAAGGAACCAACACTGCCAACACCATCTCAGACTTCTGGCCTCCCGGACTATGAGAAAGGAAATTCCTGTTGTTTGAGGCCTCCATTTGTGTGAGTTTGTTATGGTAGCCCTAGGGAACTAATGCACCCACCTAAAACAAACTTAAATGGGGAGGAAATACCATTCCCTGCCCCTTGCCCACCCTCAACACCCAACAGTGTGGCGGTAGGGCAGAGAGAGAAGGCTGAGGGATCCACACGGCAGATCTCACGGTGAGCAAGGAAGGGCCACAGAGGAGCAGGAAGGAGTAGCTCGAGGATTCCCGAGAGGACCCCAGAGACAGCACTTCAGACGGGAGAGTGGGTGGGGCTGGAGGGTGTGCTGGGACACAGCTAAGAGGACTGCAGGGGAACTCTGCACCTGTGTAGTCATGCCGTGAGCCTTGGGGTGCAGGTCACTAAACTCACGGTCATTTGGGCATGTCCCAGGCAGAAGATCACAGCTTCCCATGGATTTTCAATCCCTTCAGATCCATCTTTGCCCACATATTCTGTCACTCTTTAACATCCTTCTGTTTAGCATCATTTGCATGAATTTTTAGAAGAAGTCCTGTCTACAGCAAACATTTAAAACATGCAAAACCAGAGTATCCCTTTAATGTAGTTGGAGCATTTAATGAAAACTTATTTGCTGCCACTGATAGCAGTAAACACAGGCAGATAGAGTGATATGGTAGGACTTTCAGTGCCTGTTCCTGCTCCTTGTTTACATGGAGTGTGTGAAACCCCAACCTGGCATCTACCCGCCTGTGTCCTGTGTCATGAATGAAACCACCAGGAGACCTGGCCTGAGTGTGGAGCAGCTGGTTGCTGCTGCTATCGCTGGTAACTAAAGCATAGAACATGCCGGATCTTCACTGACTTCGCCTAGAGTTGAAAAGCCTTCTCTGTACTTGGGTAGCTTCCCATTTAACCTCTCAAGCAAAGCAGCTAGGACCCTTCCTGTGTCCAGGTGAGACTCTTAGTTCTCTGCCCACTTCATATACTAGTGAGAACTTCACCTAAGAAGTAAGGGCATTTCTATGCTGAACTTGCAGAGTCTTTATTTAAGGGAGTTGTTTAGCTTTATCTGACATAGAAACCAGTAGACTATCATGGAGCTGGAGGACTAGGTGATGAAGAATCAAGCTGCCCCTCCCCTTTCCCCTACAAAGATGCCACCTTGCCTGAGGAGAGCCATCTGGGCCGGCTCAGCCTAGGGACCCACCTCTTGACAGTGGGGTTTGCTTTTTGGGCCACAGCGAGAGATGCAGTTTCTCAAAACCAAACTCCTACCCACGAACAGCTGTGAGATTCTGCCCCATTTGCTTTCATGCTTTGAGAATATCAGAGTGGACATGTGGGTCTGCACCAGGTCATGGAAAGACAGGGGGCAGGGAGGGTTGTCTTAGGGTCTGAACTTTTCCCTAAGAATTTCTGTCCAATTGCTCAGATAGAATGAGTTCTGCTGAAATAGCCACTGGAACAGTTGGATCATGACTTCAGATTTCTGTTCATTTTTTTAAGTAGGTTTATAGCTAAGGTAATAAATACCTTTCCTTCTGGTTTGCTGGAATTGGGTTGCTTGGGTGAAATGTACCCCATGCTCACCTAAAACTGCTGCCCATGGCTCAGAATTTTTCCTTCTATGGCTACTAAGTGTAGGGGCCAGCCCTTAGCAGAACATGTGGTTTTTGTTTCTTTGTAGGGTCTTGGTCTCTTTTTCTAGACACTATGGTATTTTCCGGAAAAAGCTATGAGTCCTTTCTTATATTTATGTTGATTATACGTTTTCTGATCAGCACATAGTTATCACTTTAGAGGCCTAGTGTATATTTTCCACCTAAATATTTTAGATCAAGATATTTTCCAAAGCCTGTTTAATGACATATATGAAGTTTCACGTGTTGCTTTACATGCAGGTAATACAAATCTCTGTCTTTATGAACATCAGTAACTAACGTGTGCTGTTTCTGATAGAGACATTTTTAGAGAGTTGATTCTCACTATTGACTAAGCCATGAGGATGATCTATCTGATTGCCCCCAGCCTTCATGTCTGAACTACTTCCAGAGTCCAGTAGAATTCGTGGAATATAAGATCCTAAAAGGGGTAAACTTTAAATTTGAACATACACATGCCCAGGAACCAGGACTGACTCGATTTTTATAGAGGAGCTTTCCCACTTTTTGGAAGGTTTCCCTGAGAAGCTCTGATGTAAACTTTCTAGGGGGAAGCTGCTTATGGGTGGGGCAGTGGGGAAGGGACTGGCTGCACCCAGGCATCCGGAGACCCTGCCCCAGAGCTGCGGTCCAGCCATTTGTGGACAAAGGACAGCTGGGTGGCTCAGCCCCTTGGTGCCATCCAGTCTTTTAGGAAGATGGGGTGTAACTGTGCTGGAGCTTTCTCACGTCAGCGACAGACAGCTGGGTCCACGGCTGACTCGCTTCCCCACACTCCGTGCTACCTTGTCTGCCGCGTGTGCGTGTTGCTGCCTGTCCTCCTGCCTCCAGCCTGCGGGCACCGCCGCGAGGAGGCTGGAGGGAAGAAGCCAGTTGTAGTTGGAGGTGTGATTGGAGCCTTGGCATTCATTTTTTGCCATCCCCCCACTTCAAATCCATCCATTTGCAAATGGGTTTTGAGTACTTGCTCAAAAGCTCCAGGGTGCACCACGGTCCCAGGGTGCACCAAAATGACAAATGTAGAACATTATATTAACAATGGCTGGATACTTTCCGGACAGCCCTCTATATGCCAGGGGAACTTGATCAGCAAATCACAAGACAGAAGATAATAATAGAAAAATGAAACATAAAGGTAGCATAATATAGGTGGCAGGAGTAAGACCAAATAAATCTATTGTCCTAAAAAATAGGAATGGAAAAAATTACTATGCTAAATGGCAAAGATTTCAGACTATGTGAAAAAAGAAATAATCCAATTATGTATAAAACTACATGGTGTGTAAAAATATACTAGGCTATGGCATACCAAAATGAATCAAGTTAGGCAATAAAATGAAAAACTCAATAAATGGAATAAAAGTATATATTTTTGTTGACATCCATTATAACCACCAGTGAATTTTGTAACAGGTTGATAATATGAAGCTATTTTCATCTGAGATGTGTCTGAGGCTCCAGGAAGAGGTGCCAGCCTCACTTTCCAGAGAGAGAGGTCAGCTCACCTGTGCAAGAATTGCAAACAGTGAGGAAGAGGAGGAGGAGGAGGAGCACAGGCAGGAGGAGACAGGAAAGACCAAGAGACTTGGGGTGCCAGCTGTGGGACTCCTCCTCCTCACTCCTCCCTCACTGGAGCCCTGGGAGGGTGCAGGTGGCAGCCCATGAGGACAGGGGAGGAGCCTGCAGAGCAGGAAGAAAGAGGTCCTGACTCCAGGCTACATCTGTGGCACGTGTGAGCTGGGGGAAGGATTGGCTTTACTTTTAAATGAAGCTAGGAGGGTTAAAATATTACACTGGACAAATGAGGTCTGAACTGAGACTATTTTTGCAGCCAGAAGTGACCAGGGGATTTGGTCTTACCTAAGAAATGTCCTAGCACTTGGCCTAGATTTAGTCTAGGGAACAGGGAGGCAGCAGTCTTGGAGGGATGGGTGTAGGTGGAGACAAAGGACAGTCGTCCCTCGATTTCTCCTGCTGAACTTCTGGTTCAATTTAATGGATATAACTTATTGTAGCACAAAATATTAGATGCCAATAGTGACATGTGAAAACATATAAAGGAAATTATTGTTAGATATTCATGAATGACAAAAATACAATTTTAGTGGGGAAGTTTGATATTATTCTTGTTAGCATCAAGTAAAAAATATTACATAGGAAATTTCAATAATATAATTCACATATACAATAATAATATGATTAATATATAGTAGACTTTATACCCCCTGGAGAATATACGTTAGTTTTAAATATCCACAGAACATTTAAAAAATGTACCACATATCCCAAAATAAAACATCAGTATGTTCCCCTAAAAGAAATATTTTATCCTAGATACACTCTCTCATGACAACGCAGAGAAATAATAACAGTTTAAAAACTGTAACAACAGAACAACTATGTGGAAATTAAAAATCTTTTCCCAAGGATGGAAAAGATAGGTCAATAAAATGGGCAAATAAGAAATAAGCTTCAGTTATAGTTATCGAAACAAATAACGTGCGATTGGTGCGTGAGAAGCCTCGTGGGGTGTGGCCACAGCTGTACCAGCATGCACACTTACAGCTGCTAATGTTTTTAATATTAATAACAATTAAGAAAAGCACCATTCTACTCAAGAAGACAGAAAGGAGCATCAGTTAACCTGAGAATAGTGAGAGAAAGGAACTGATAAGAATAAAATTGCCCGTTAGAATACTGCAAAAACATTAACCAATATAATTGGAGTAAAATTGAGTGCTGATTCTTTGAAAAAACGAAGAAAAAAGCTTATCTTCTAGTTAGTATGAACAAAATAAAACGCTCCACTTTGGGTCTCGGGAACATATTAATACACAACTAGATGCAGAGACGATAAAACGTGTGAGCGGGAAAAGCCCGAATGGACTCCTTGACCGGGTGACACTAAAAACGGAACAAAACTGAGCAGTTTCCCTCTATCACTCGAAAGTGTAGCGATCACCAATGGTTTCAAATGTGATTTCCGCCTCTCTCCAACTTTCAAGCTGCCATGCATCCCTACTCAGAACAAACTATTCCTGAGCACAGAAAAGGAGAAAATCTCTTCGAAGCGTGTGATAGAAGGTCCTTGACGTCAAAGATTGATAAAGACGTACAAAGAAACCCATAAATCAGTTTTACCTGTGACAATAGATGTGAAAATCCTGCATATATAATTACCGCACTGAAAGGAGCAGGGTTTTCAAAGATAGTGATTGACGCTGACATTTTTGACCACGTGCTTATGCAAGTTCTTTGTATCCCCGAGTTGCATTTAATTCTGGAGGGTCCTATGGCTTGAGGAAGTCAAAGGAGTTGCTCATCATTACATATCGAGGATGTAGCAGAGACAGGAACCCAGGGTTTTCTGACTTCAGATTCCAAACTTGAGAATGACGCACTGGGACTTCACAGTTTTCACAGTTGCAGGAGTGAACCGTCATGACAACGTCTGTCAGTACCTATCACATTTGTAGCACACGGAAAACACAACAACAACAGCAAACACTTGTGAATGTTTTGTTTGATGCAGAAAAGTTATTTGGTAAAATTTAACATTTGTCCTTGATAATAACAACAAGGAGAAAGGGGATGTTTCTTTAACGTGGAAACATTGTTTGTGTGAGACCATCGCTGTCCACCTTCCGGGTCTCCCCGGTATCGTGTCCCCTGCAGTTAGGAACAACACAAGATGGACCACGGTGATAACTATTTTAAAGGGCTATTTTGTAAGGTGTAGTGAATTTTTAAAAATGTAAGAAAAATGAGGCATAAGTACTGGAGTGGAGGAGATAAAATTAGCATTGTTTGCAGTTGATGTAACTCTATTTGTGAAGCTTAAGGGATTCAGCTGAAAACATATTAGAACTACTAAAACAGCTTTAGCTAATTTTTAAACAATTTTAACTAAGATTTAATAAATTTTAAGTAATAGTAAACCAATGTACAGAAAATAGTGAATTTTTATTTAATACAAAGCAACTGAAAACATAGCAACAAAAAGATTTTACGATAGCAATGGAAATAGAAATATATCTGAAAAACTTACAAAACATCCTGGAAAAGTATTAAAAAATATAAAACTTTGCCAAGGGACAGGAACAAGACTTAAATGAATGTGAAGAATAATGTTCCCATATGAGAAGATTTAGTGGTGCAGATGTCAACTTTCGCCTAATTCATCTACAAATTCAATGAATATCCAATTCTAGTCCCGGTGGGATTTGGGGTGGAACTTAACAAAATGTTGTTAAAGTTCATCTGGAAAAATAAATGGCTGAGAGGAGCCAAGGAAATTTTGAAAAATAAGAATAATGAGGGAGGACTTGACCTATGAGATATTAAAATACTAGAGTGATTAAAACAATGTGCTCTTGGTGCAGGGATAAATGAATCAATAGAACAGAAAAGAAATTTCAGAAAGAGACATAAATAATTCAGTATATAATAAAGATGGCATTTTAAGGTAGTAAGAAAGGATGGATTATTCAGTAAATAGTTTGGGGCAACTAGTTAAGCATTTGGAAAAAGAAAAGTTAGATCTCTACCTTGCAATTAGACCAAAATTAAGTACCAGAAAGATGAATATTTTAAGCATAGGACTCGATCTACCTTAGCACTAGAAAATATCTATGTACAAGTTTATCTAATCTTTCTGTGGCAAAAGTCTTTTTAAGTGTAGAATCACATCTAGAAACTAAGAAAGAAAAGTGGATGGATTCGAATTTATAAAAATGTCCTTCCAAGTTAAAAAATTAGAATGTAAGCAATAAATTATGACAACATTCTTGCAACTTATAGTTGAAGTGTTAATATCTCTACTATGTAAAGAATTCTTCAAATTACTAAGGAAACTGGAAATCCCTGTTGTTAGGAATTTATCCCTATGCTCACAAAGGCCTCTCTCTTTCTGTCTTCCTCCTACACACACACATCATCATCATCATCATTCTGGTACTATAAAAATAACAAAACCAAAATAAAGACAATCAGTGCGTCCAGCATGGGGAATGTTTAAAAATTATGGCATATCCATATGACGGGATACTATGCAATTGGGAAAAGGATATAGTTTGTAGTTATATGAGAAAATCACTAATCTACGTTATTAAATACAAAAACTTGGTACAGAGCTCCGTATGTGGGCGTGTGTATGTGTAATACAGGTTTATGGGAGGAACTAAAGAATACCATTTTAAGTGACGGTATTTGGAAAGAGGAACTGGGGTTGGCTTGAGGATTAAAAAGGAGGCATGCTACTGAGTTTTATAATATCACACAGATACTTTTTAGAAGAAATGTCAACAGACATTGGGATGAGATTATGAACAAGTTTAGTTTTTTTCTTTATGATTCTCTGTGGTTAAAAAATAGCAACAGACATAAATATTAAGTAAAACATCTAAGTATGGAAAGAAAAATATGCACAATATGTAAAGGGTAATTAAATAAAAGAGAAGAAATATATTTAATAAATAGCCAGTAAGCATAAAATCTCTAAAGTTGACTAGTAATAGCATGCAAATTAAATTATTGTTTTACTTATAAAAGAGCATATATAAAATTTTACTTCTATCAAAACGTTTTAATGCTAATGTCTGGTGTCGGGGTACTATGGGAAAGTGAGCACAGCTGGCGAGATAGAGCATATTGGCACAGCCTGTCTAATTGAAGACTTCATGGTATTTGAGATTCTACTTACAGCTTTATCCTATGGAAATAATTATAGATTTTTTTAAAGACTTGGCTTCAGAGATTTTTATTGCAATATTTCTGATGACTGAAAAAAAAGTATAAACAGTGGTATATTCGTGGTACATCCATACCATGAAATTCTAGGCAACCATTCAAAATTGTTGTGGGAAAATGTTAGGAAAACTATAATAAAATACTTAGTGTAAAATACAGGCAATAAAACAGTTCGAGTGGCTTGATCCAAAAATTAATTTTAAAATTGTGAGCTCTCATGGAAAAAGATTGGAAGGAAATGCACTAAAATGGTAAAATGAATGTTTTTAAACCATGGGATTATGAGTGAAGTTTTCTTCTATTTGCTTTTCCTTAAATACCTGCAATTTAGATTCCAGAATGAGTTCCACAAAATGGAGTATCTCATTAATTCTTTAATACAGCAAAAATTAATCAAGTATCTACTCTGTCCTGTGCATGACATAGCCCCTTCAGCCTAGGAATTCACAGTCTAGTGAAGAGAGCCACACCTGGGAGGGACCAAGGGGCAGAAACGTGACTCCTGAGTTCTGCGGTAGACGGGGGAAGAACAGCTGGCTTGGCTTGGGCAGGCAGGCAGGACAGGGAGCAAGACCTCAGCTCATTTTGTTCCTGAGCAAGCTTAGAAAGAACTCAGGCATCTCCTAAAGCTTTCGAAGGTTTTCTAATTCTGTAGCCTGCAAACACCTGCAGTTTCTCTTCTCCCACACATAGGCTCACAAGTGCTTTCTGGAGGTACGTGTTGGTTTGCCACAGGACATCACCTCACCCTAACCTCAGCCTTAGGAGCAAGATGCACCTGTCTTAGGGCAAGCTGTCAGCCATGAGGTTCACACTCTATGCTTGTCATACATATCGTGGGTTAGGCTGCTAAAAAGATCAGAGACTAGATCAGAGAGAACCCCATGTGATGATAATAATGAGATACAGCCATTTGCCATACTGCTGGTAATAATTTTATTATTTCCAGATTTCTTTGAAAGGTAGCTAAGGTCTGGCCAGTTCTGTAGAAAATCTTTAGGAAAGAGAGGAGGTGAACACTGCAACTCTTTAGCGTGATGCTGGGCCCGTGGCAGATGCTCAAAAAGCAGCCCCTGACTGTTGACTGGAGGCGCTCAACCCTTGGCCTTGGTGTTGCACCCCGTGGCCTGCCTTAGCCTGTCAGGCACCTCTCCCACAGCTGTGGTGGACCTCACACCCTCCATGGGGAGCCAGGACCCTTTCAGGAGCCTTGAAAGATTTTCCCAATTCCTTTGTAAAATCCAACTTTCCCTTTAAGACCTACCTTAGAATGTCGGTTGCCTTCAGGGCAAACTGCTTTCCTCCTATTGTCCTGGTGGAGTTGGCCGCTCTCTCGCCCCACTGTGGTCAGTTTTCTGTTTCCATGACAGATGATTGCCCACCGTCCTTGGTCATTAGACACTTAGTGGTTGCTGCAAAAGTCCAAGCGGCTTCCTCTCTTGTTCTGAGCTATTTCAAGCTTTGCATTTTTTCATGCCCCTCTGCCAAATTCACCTTCTGTATGTAAGCACAGTTACCTAGTAAGGGGCTGTGTCCTGAAATAATATGCTACTTCTCCAAACACACACACACACACACACACACACACACACACAAGTGCATATGTGTGGGTTTGATCATTTCGCAGCTTCAGAGTTCTTACAACAAACATTGCAGGAAAAGGTTTGCTGTGAGACCCTGAGGAGGCAGGTTCCAAGGAGCAGTCGTCCTGCAGCGTTTTCTCACCAACCTTCTGTCGAGCCAAACCCAGGGCGATCTCGCAGCTCAGCCATGGTCAGCATGGTGCCCCCTTGGGAAAGCAGGTGCACTTGGCTATATTTACCCAGAAACCTAGGATCGTAACAGCACAACCACACTGAGTTGGTCTTGGCAAGGTGCTTGGAGAACCGAGCTCCTGCACCTTGGGGCTGGTCAGCTTCGCCATCTAGCCCCTTCCAGCTGAATAATTGAAACCTGTTTTAGTTTTTATTTTGTTGTTAATTCATGCCTTATGCTAAATCAGTATTGCATACTTAATCTTGTTAAGAAACATCCACAAAATATTTATTACTGGGAAACTGATTTCATAGGTAATTGCATCCTACTTTTTAAAAAAATTTTATTTTATGACTTTTTGTGAAATAATTAAAAACATCATTTTAGTTTTGATCTTTTGGGGATTAAAACTATATTTAATCATGCAGTGTTTTTTTTATTATTTTTGTTCTTGTGTTATAGCAAATGTGCAGTGATTTTTATCTCCTCTTTGTACTTGCAATAACATATTATTTGACCATGAATCACTTTAATGGATTGAAACATAAGCATGTGAATTGAAAAATAGATACATTAGTCAAATCAATAAATAAATATGAAAATATATTTCTACGATGAAAAACCATCTTGGCTACTGTGTCCTCCAACTTGGACAGAGAGAGCTGAAATATATGGCCGTAAAATATAGCTTGCCATGTCAACTAGCCAGTGCCTGCAGCCTAAAAGGAATTTTGAGCACTGGGTAAGTAGTATTTCATCAACAAAATCATAAAATAAAGACATTAAAATGAAGGGATGATGGAGTGCTGCAGGACGTTTGTAAAATCACCCTTCAGTCTGAGGCTGGAGTAGTTTAGTATTAGACATTGCATACTTTTCATATAAATTTGCTTACAAATAGCATGCCTTAACAAGCAGTGTTACCAGGCTGCCCCTGTAGCAAATATATTTCTACTATTGTTGCTAAACAAACTCTACTTGCACTCTACGGAATAGCTAGGGTAGAAATAAATAATTCATCTGTGGTCTAAAAAAGTACAACTATTACCATCTTCACCCAGAGCATTTGTCTTTGTTAATTAATGACTTAGCATAGCTCTTTTTAGCTATTCAAAAGCCAGCTACCCAATTTTTATATACTTCTCCACAGGTGCTGTCTTTATTGGATGAAATCCCCTATTAGTCATAATCAATGTTCAATCTCTAATTTCATAAGATAATAAAATGGGCTGCATGGATTATTAGTAGTTACATTGTGTAACTTATCAGTTATTTGTCAGATGAATGTCAGAATATAATTAACATGCATTATTTTAACAAATACAACTGAGAAATAAGGATTTTAAGTGACTTTCCTTTCTTAGAAAGTAGGCACAAAATACAGTAAAGAAATATGTATTTGCATTTGTTTACATATCAGTGTAATTTTTTTTCTGAAGCACATTGCGTTAGTTAATCTCTTTCAATTGTAAATTGCTACAATTTGTTGTTTGATTCTATTTTACACATATTAGTACGATCAGGCAACGTTAATTGAAATTTGTAGGTTCTGCTGGATGGAGAAACTTTTATAGAACAGATGTGAAATTAGGTAGGAAAATTTTATCATTGGATGAACATCCTAAAGTTCCCATGCCCCACTTCTAGTCTTCCCTCCATATGCCATCACCAAGCGCTCAGCACAGGTACCACCTTGGAGGTAAGAATGTTTCCTCAGATTCCCCAAGAGCCACCTCTGGAGCCTCCTATGCCCTGGTGAAACAGCTTGTGACAGAGCACAATTGTCCTGTTGAACCCAACCCACAGCGTGTGAACATCTCAGAGAAACTTTTCAGAACAAAGCAGTGTTACTGTGCTGCTCTTGGTTCATCCAAACTGGAAAACAGGAAGCTCTCCCAACTGAGATTTTTTATTTATAATATATCATTTATCTTTCTATGTCCCACAAGGATTGTGATGTGACCTGTCCCAGGAGTTGGCCTCTGGAAAGCAGAAGTTGGGGTCCATAACTTGCATCATGCTCCAGCTGTCCAGCCTGGAGTCCGTGCTAGGGAAGGTGCCCCTCCCTCCCTTGGGCTGTCGGGGTGATGGGAAGGAAGGATGCCCTCCATGGAGGCGGTGAGCCTCAGGGGCTCTGAGACAGGATCCAGGCAGGAAATCCCTGGGCACCTGCCTGTAGCGTTAGTTCCCATCCCTGCTGAGCTTCACCTTCTGGTCTCTGGAAATGAGTTGGAAGCCACCCGAGAACCATAGGTTTTCTCCTGACACACATTTCGGCAATTGGAGTGAGTGGCAGAGCCCCTGTCACGAGAGGCACCCTCCCTCCCTTCCACTAAAGCCAGTCCCTACCCCAGCAGAGGCAACCCCCAATGTGCTGACCAGCCACTGGGCCACGTGCAGGACAGATGGGCATTGGCGGTCATCTTACTGCCCCAGATTCAATGGTGCCAGTTTCAATGTACACTTTTTTTTATGAAACATTTTATTCAGGGCAACTGGTGTGACACTGTCTTTCTCTTCCCTCCCTCCCTTCCTTCCCTCCCTCCTTTCTTTCTTCCCCAGATATATTCCCTGGTTCATTCTCTGTCCAGTTGTTCCTGGTTATGTTATAGCCCACCCACATGCAGGTTGCAGAGATGGGTGAATAAAAGTCAGAAACGATTCAAGGTAATTGTGGTGAAAGCTTTGTAGAACATCTGCAAATGGATTGCATTTGTGGCGTATACCAGCATATGATTTTGGAATCAATAGCTCAAACTTCTTTCTTTTCAATTGATTTTTTATGGGGGGGTAATAGAGAAACCCATTTGAGAAAGAATTATTTTTCAATCACAGATATGTTAGCACTATTTAAGTGCCAATAGGGAATACTGTATGCACATAAACATTTAAAATAATGCCAGTAAAAATTATAGTGACTCATTGTATAGACCACCCTGTACAACCATAGGCTGATTTGGAGCACAGAGCTATTTCTGGATCAGCATCTTGCTTTCTTTAATGTATCAACCTCAACATATTGTTGTCATTAAAGTTACTAATAAATGTGATTTGATTTTTAAATGCAGTAAATTGTTTATTGTACAGATGCTGTGTTCTTCTTTGGAGGAAATCTTAGGGTCATTTCTTATACAAAGCACCTTCCACTTGCAGGAAAGCCAGACTTACAGCTTCAGCTGTATTTCTTGTGTCTGTGTCCTCATTCCCTGAGTGTGAAAACTTTATTGCTCATTATCTACTGGGCTGTGATGAAGTGACAGATGATTTATTGGGAGCCAAAAACTGTGTTTCGACGGTGAACGTTTTTATCCTGTTGTATTGCAGAGCTGCCAGCCCCTGTAGCTGCCGAGGCAGCAAATAAAGAAAACTGGATGCTGGAGGGGCCGGCACGTTCCTCATAAAGGTCCACATTTCAGATCACACTCTGTTCCTAATTTGATTCAATTCCCTTTTGTTGCTTAAAAATTCAATTTGTTTAATTGAGCTGTTTGACAGTAAAATCTGAATTCCATGCATTTTAACCATTCATATTAAATTTCCCTCCGTATGGTGCTTTTATTAATGTGCTTTATAGGCAGAGGCTTAATTTAAATTTGGTGACCTCACAAGCTTATAAAAAGCTCCGAATTCTTGTTTTTTCTCAAAGCTAAATTAAAATGAATAAATGCAAACCAATGGTACCGTTGTGATTTCTTCACTGGGTTTAATGAGCGAAAGACGGGAACCAGGGGGAGTGGGACTATGAAGTGTGAAGGTGGGTGTGTGCGCTTTTAGTGTGTTTTCATATTTTAATAGATGACATAACATAGGGGCAGAAGTGAAAGTCTAAATGACCTGACTTTAACAGTTAAAAAAGCAAGTCTCTGTCTTCCATTAAAATAGTAGGCAAGGCATTGTGCGTTGGAATATACAATGTCTGCTTTTTACAGGGTTACACATTTATTGACATTTAAATAGCTGAACATCTTTTCCTTTAGGATTAATAAGATACACAGAAACCAACGTAAGATTTTGGAGGTTTACTAAACTTTAATCTGTAAAATTTAATAGCAATATCCGAGTCATTATGTGTGTGCAGAATGCCGTGTGACTTTACAAACACTTTTAAGCAATGAATTATGTTCCAAGAATGGGTTGGCTGTGTATCATTATGTCCAGGTAAATGCCAGGATGATGACATAATTGGTAGTTGGGAGTAAAATACAACCCCTGTAAAATGTTACTAAGGTAAATGTGGCAGGATTGTAATTCATTATACACAAACATGACTTCTAGGTATTTATCATTTTATGAAATACAGACTAACCTGATCTCGCCGGGCATTGTTTCTCTCTTGCCTTTGTTAGTTCATTCAGCAATGTAACCATGTCCTGGCTTCAAAATTGCTGATTCTTTTTTATTCAACCATCTTCCAGGGTACCGCAGTGAATTTTGTCTCTTTCTGTGCGCTAGGGACTAAGTATTCTGTAAATGCTAAATCCTAAAAACTGGCCTTAATAAGAACGATAGTCCACCAATTTCAGACAATGATAAATTTATGACTTTGGATTAAAGGTCAGATGGCTATTTCAGACATTAAAACAGCCCAATTTCATAATACCCAGCACCTTAAGGAAAGACATTTTTGCACACTGGTGCCTGCTAGTTCCTGCTAAAGACATATAGTAATAGTTTGGAAGTCAAGGAGCCCATTTCCTACCTGTGCGGTGCGCTTTCCCTTAGCCCTAGGCGACTGTTTAACTTTTAACCCTCTTGTTCACACAGCGTACATGCATAAAAGTACAATGTACCACATAAGGAAGCAGGTCTTGCAACATTTGTTTTATGCCGTTTGCTGTAAGACGCATTACTCATGTTTCCAGACATTTTCGGCTGTCCCAAAGTAAGGAGTCATTTTCTCTAAATGGCCACTTTGGCTTTAAATTTGTGCGGTTTCAGGTGGTCTTGGCCCCTCCAACATCAACAGGGCATCTACCTAAGAGAAAGCGTCTGCCATAACATTGCCTTTGAAAAGGCTTTTGTTTGGCCATTCTTTGGGGGTGTTTGATGTTATAGAATTTCATCAAGCCTCTACCCTGTGTACCAGCCACTCTGCTACCGTGTCTGGGAAGCACTGCTCATAACCAGGGGGCATCTAGCTCTCTCCTAAGACGCTTGAGCTGCCGCCTATTATGAAGAGTCCTCACTTCACTTGGTGTTTTCTCTCGTCTGCGCTCAGGCCCTGCAACACTCCTGAGCAGCGGTGGCAGGGACAGCCACCGTGTGGCATCTGCACAGCTCGGGGCAGACCCACGGTCCCCCGGCTGATTAATGGTAGCAGAGACTATATCATGGAATTGTCTGGAATTAGGGCTCTCTCCACTCGCAGGCTCCATCGTTCCCAGCTTGGGATTAACAGTGATGGGGAAAGCGGGACAGATGAGAAATTCCACAGAATCCAAGCACCGCGGGCCACTCCTCCAGGTGAATGGGTGAGATGCTCCAAGAGGATGTTCGTCTTGGAGGCCTTCTGTGATCCACAGAAACATTAAGAAATTATTAACTTGTCTAACCTCGTTCACTCCTGTGGACCCTGCATGCATTTTGTTTATTTATTTCCCTCCCTTGGATTTTTCCCAAAAAGCCATCCCAATTCATACAGTGATAAAGAATGAAATTCAGTGAGTGAGGTTTTCCCATGAATATTCCTGAGTTGATGAAGGTGCTTTCTTTCCATTCTATCCAGAATCTAGCCAGTTGGAAACTGAGACTCTTCAGAGGAAAAGACTCCATATTTTCTAGAAGGGCACCATGTTCTTTAATTGAAAGAAAAATAAGAAGCAGGTCTTTTGGGATATGGGTGAATTATGCTATTTAAAGGCAAAGTGAAATTACCTTTACTCTAGTAATTTTATCAGATAAAATTCAGCCTGGAATAGCTCCTTTCTAAGTCTGCTTTGCTCTAAACAGTATGCTTTTGAGGTTCTAATGCACGGGCGAAGGAGTTTAAGGAAGTAAAGATGAAGATTACATAGATGGGTAAAAGAAATGTGAAAGGCATTTTCTAAACCTCCTTGTAGCTCTCCCTCTAGAACTTTCACGGTGGCAAAAGTCAACAGTTAGGAGACTATTTTTGTTCTGGGAAGTAGACGATTAGCTGTTACCCTCCTGCCCGTCTACTGATGAACGAGCAGGAGAGAAGCCTGGAGCCTTCCACAAACCGGACAATTGAAAGTCGGCTCTCGATTTTTTTAATGTCTTCAGTGTGATCATAAACCTATAGACTGCACAGAATTGTGTTTGTTCTGCAATTATCTGAATCATTGTTTTCCCTTTTGCTTGTTTTCCATCATCCCCTTCCTCTCAGCCCCCTAGAAATAAGTTTAGGGTCACAGCTGTGTTTTTACTTTTTGTAACTCCCCAGCATATTAGCTGAGTGTTCTTCGTGTAGTGCAAGAGTAGTGGAGTGCCCTGACTTCTGCTCCAGGAAATTCAAAGTCTGTGTTGAGATAGAGTGGTCAAAAAAAGATAGCAGGGCTAATGGTGAAGCCAGTATTGGCATTTAGAGTAGTTTCTGAATTGTCGATTACTGTTTATTTGGACAAGGCAGCGTGCGGGGCCCCTGAATGATTAGCTGTGTTAGGTGGCCGAATGACAATGCCGTTATATGTGGGTGCTGAGCTGCGGCAGCTCGAAGAAGCTGGGGTTGGCAATTCCTGGGGTGGGAGGGAAGCTGCAGTGTGTGACCTGTGAATTGGGCCTAGAACGAGAACTTTTAAATGAACAGGGACTGGGGGTACAAGACGTTCCAATCTGAGATGCTAACTAGGTTAATAATGATCTTCTTTTGTAATTTGGTGTCAATAATAGGCAGATACTCTTTGTACATAGTAAGAAAATCAATCCAAAATTTAAAATGAGGTCTCCATGAGTTGGACAGCACTCCATACTTTGGAGCCGATGAGACCCAAGTTCAAGTCCCAGCTTTGTGATTTTCTAGCAATGTGACCTAATAATCTTTCAAAGTTTTCCTCTTCTGATAAAGGGGAAATAAAAACAATACCTCCTTCACAGTGTTACAGTGAGGACTGAATGACACAATGTAGCTTATATATGACATAATGTAGCTTAGCTTTACCTGTAAAGGTGTAACACATTGAAGCCATCACCTGCGACCATCCTCTGTTAGTGAGTGTGCCACCGTCCACCCACCGTTAGAAGTTGTGTTTTTCTGTATTGCTGCAGGTGGCTGGAATTATCAGCTTGGAAAATGACATCGTTGCTTTCCTGGCGTGAAAGATGAGAAAACAAGGAACTTAGGCTATTTCTACCTGCTCGTCTTCACCACTACCCGATTGTTGCGGCTGTTTTTGTGTAATCAGAGTCACACGTCCATGTGCATGTACATACGGTTACCCTTGCACACGCTCACGCACACGGCTTTTTTTTTTACCGTAATTCCCACTGTAGACACAGTTGACTGCTCCAGGCAAATGGATCTGATGCTCATTAGCTTTCCTAGTGACTGTCTTTCCATGCACATTTTGGTGGGTTAAGGTCTGCCCTGTGGTTGTGTCTATAAGAAGGACTTATAGGTATGATATTCGTTGAGTTTTTGAATGTTTGTTTCCTTTAAAGCTTGAATTACTATTCAGCCAGGTTCAAAATTTGGGGGTCTACACCTTCCCTCCCTGAGGGTTTCAAGGTGGCTTTTCTCTGCTGGACCGATGCTCCATTGTTTTCTCATGCTGAATGGTTCTTAGAGCTGGGGCATCTTCTAGATCCCCAAAGAATTCTTTCTTTTGGAGAATCAATAACTTTAATAGCATGGGTCTCAGTACTGATCATTCGGTATCATTTTTCTTGGTCCACAGTGTACTCTTGCAGTCTGTAGATTCAAGTTGCCTTTCATTTCTGGAAGGTTTTCTTAAATTATATCTCAAAGTTATTTTTCTTTTCTGTTCCAGTTTTTCAGCTTTCTGCTTCAGGGATACCATTTATGTGTTTGTTGGGTCTCTCTTTTCTGTCTTACCTAGGTATTTTTCCTACACTCTTTAACCTGCTGTTACTTATTTCCATTTTCTTTGCTTGGGCCCTCAGCCTGTCCTCATGCCTCTCCCTGCACGGCCTTGATGCTGTTCTTGCCCATGCAGCCTTCATTTCTGTGAGCGTTTTGTTTTTCATCCACTCTTTTGCTGTCTTATTTCTTCACCTGCAGCTGCCAGTCTATGTATTTTTTGAACTCTCTGTTGCTCTGCTTTGAGATTTTGTACTAAAGAAGTAATTATTTCATTAATTTAAAAAAAAATTCATGGGGCATGTTTGGTAACAATTTTCATCTTCTCCATGGAAACCTCTTTCTAGTGAATATTCTTTGTTTACCATTTGTTTTCCTGTTCATTTCATTTTCTCCCTTTTCAAGTAGGGATTTAAATATATCCTGTGCTTATTAGCTTATTCATTTTTAAAAATTATTACTCATCTTGCAGTGGGGTGAATCATTCACGGGCTGGCCTTCTGAACAAGTTTCATGTTGGTGAGGACCTGGGCAGTGTTCTGGCAGACAGACACTCCCTGATTATCAGAGAACTTCCTTAAGACAATAAATCTTTTGGCAATTACCTCTTTCCCACCAAAGAAGGCAACAGCTGCAAGGCTGCCTCTAGCCAGTGTCTCCCGTGTTCTACCTCTCCAACCGATGACTTCTGCAAATATGGCCATCAGTGTGTCTCCTTGTTCTCCCACGTCTCTCCTGTTTCTCCGTGGTACTAAATGGAACGCATGGAGAATTCTCTGCAAGCTGGCATGCTTGGTAAAAGAAGCAAGTTTGCCTCCCTTGGTGTGTTGCCCACTACAGAAATACCGTGGCCTGAAAGTTTGGTCTGAGCTCTGCAACCACAGCCAGCGGTGTCCTCTCCAGGGGTCACCCCGTCTGCCCTCCTGTGCTCTCACTGCACTGGGGATTCCTTCAGATATGGGGCATGAGGTTACAGAGCAGTTCTAGTTTGAATAAAAATAGAGTAAGCCGTGCTTTTTTCTCATTCTTTTCATCTTGGGAGCACGTCCATGCTCAGACCCCAGGCGTTCGCTATCGTCCCAACAATCAGATCCACATCCTCTCTGATAGTGTCCAGGGCCCTTGCCTGGATCTCTGGCTTGTTTCTCCAGCTCTGTCCCCAGCTCCCACTTGCCTCCTGCTCCTGCACGGGGACACTCCATGCCCAGCAGCCTTCCTGCTCCTCCATGACTCTGCGGCCCTTTCTGACTCCAGGCCATTGCACATACTGTTCCTCTTGCCCGGAACACCCGTCTCACCTGCCTGTGGAATCTGAATTGTTTTAAAGTCCAAAGTAAAAGTTACTGTCTCTAAAATCTTTTCAGGCTACTGAAATCAGATTCAGTCATGTCCTTCTCTGGGCTTTCCCCAGTATTTCTCTGTACTCTTACATAGTGCTCTCTGTCATTTGACTTGTTCTCTAGTCAGCCTGGTAGGCTATAAACGCTGTATTTTGGGGGACAAGCTTTGAAATTGGGCTGACCTGAGTTTGAATTCAGATGCCATCACATGCGGGCCATATCACATGGGTGTCATTGAATATCTGTGAGCTTGCTGGGCCGTTCCTCACTTATCAAAGAGCAGCAATACTAATGGCTACAGAATAATGCCACACCTTCCTCCTGCAGTGGACTGTAAGCTCAGCGAGGGCAGGAGATGGGTGTTTGCTACTCATTCCCGTACCTGCAGCATCTGACACAGTGCCTGGCATATAAAGGCTAAATATCTGATGGGCTGATGAATTAATTAACTTGTGAGATTGCTGTAAGCGGTGACACAGGTAATTGACACCAGGTGCTTGGCACGTGGCAGGCTGTCAGTGTATGGTCACCCTCATGACTCAACTGAACGTGGCTGTTGCTCTGATTTGGGAGAGTTTTTGGAGGCTAGAGATTAAGTTTTGTTCAGTGTGTTCTCAGCTAGACCTTTCCACGTGGCAAGTGCCCGAAGCCATTGAATATAATTTCACGACCGTTGCCGCTGAAACAAACCTCAGGCGGAAAACAAAACACATGAGCTCTCTTCCTCGTGGGGCTCATGGCTGTCTGTGTCTAAACTGTAACACCGTAAGCCCAGCAGCCGCTTAACATGTGTATTTTATCGTAAAAGTAGACTAGTAGCTTACATTTATTGAGCATTTAGTATATGATAAGCTCTGTTCTTATTTCACAGAATTTGTAACTTATTTTATTTTATACTTACAACAACCCTGTGAGGAAGTTGGTGTTATTATTCGTGATAAATAGACAGGAAAGCAAAGCCCAGAGAGAGCCTGCGATTTTCTCAAGGTCACACAGCTGGGAAGGGTGGAGCTGAGTGGGAAGCACAGGTGGTGTGAGAGAGGAGTGAGCAGGAGGGATTTCGCCCCCTTTGTTGCACCGGAACCTGAGGCAAGTGGGGCCCCACTGAGATCAGTCTTAAGGCAGCATCTGTCCCAGGAGTATTTGCAAACAGGATCCTTAGCACTGTAGGGTTTAAAGAGGGCCTCATTGCTGTGGTAGGTGGGTACGGTAGGAAAAACCTGGGCTTTTGATAGGCTTGGCTTTGTTCATTATTTGCCTATGACCTTGGGCAAGTCACTTCTCTTAGCTACATTTATCTTATTTTGATAATGGGCCCAGTGTTATCTACTAATTGGGTGGTGGAAAAAGTTTTGACTGTGATAATGATGACAGTTTCTGGCCCAGGTAGGGAGTTAACAAAAATTGGTTTCATTTTTTCCAAGGGGTTATTTCCTAACGCAGCCTCTCATCCCCGGGGAGGTGGTCTGGGCAGGATGGGCCCTGAGACACCCAGCTGCACTGGACTCTACCTTCCTTCATTGCAGAGCTCATTCTCACTTCTGAGGGCTTTGCAAGATGCTAAAAATAGAAAACATCACCCATATGCTTTGTCTCAGGGTAACTTTGCCCTGTGTAGACTTGTGGAGGACACAGTGTGATATTTGGCCCAGTTAGGCATCGTGGGCAAGCAGAATGGCCCAATCCCCCAACCCTCCAGTCCTCACCTCCCTACTGCTTGGGACTGTCTGACCCCGTTGAGTGGCCTCAGCCTTGGGGACCAGCCTCTACCCAGGGAAAATTCAGCGTTAACTTCTTGTTGATAAAATGCTTGCTGCTGCTTTTAGCTTCTCTAAGAATGTAGTTCTCAGAAGCCGTCTGCAGATAGGATCAGCCAAAGCACTGGTCAAGTGCAAACTGTTGGATCCCTCCCCCATTAAATTCTCAATCCATAGGTTTGGAGTGAAGGCAGAGGCATCTGGGTTTTTACCGAGCAGATGCAGATGTTCTGAACATCAGTCTTTGAGAAATGCTGCTCTAGATATAGGTGGAATGACCCACTGGTCCCTGTTTGCCCAGGACTTTCCTAGCTGAGCACTGAAAACCCTGTGTCCTGGGAATCCTCCTGTCCCTCGCAAACTGGGATGGGCGATCACCCTAAAGACATGTAAATTCAGGCTCTCACAGACTCTTAGGCACCATCTATCTGGGATTGGGGACAGGGCTCTAAGTTCCAGTCCCTGCTTGCCTGGATTTCCTAAAATCATCTGGAAGCAAATTCCCTGATGTCATGAGCAGCCCACTGTTGGATATACAGCAAGGCTGGTCGCTGGACTCCCACAGCTGCCTGCTTCCTGGGGTACAGCTGCAGGCAGCTCTGTCCTCCCCAGTTACCCTCTCCCGAGTGCCAGGCTGCACGCGGATAATCGGCAGGCGTGGCTCCCGCAGCACGGAGCACGTTGACGTCCTCGTGTGTATTCCTCCAGCTCCCCACCCTCAGCCATGGAGTTTGCACTGTGCCATCAGGTGGGCGGGTGCAAGCATGACCCTTCCTGCAGAGCAGGGGCTGCGCTTCCTGGGAGCCCTGGTTTTCCAATTTGAGGTATTGCTGAGCCTGTAATATCCCCTCCGTTCATTTGACTCACTGCTCTGCTGGTATCTACTCATTCATTACTCATTAAAGCAGTTTGAAATAAGGCACAGTGTGTGCTAAAAGGTGCTATATAAAACCAAATTAAATATATTTCAGTACAAGTGCACTCAGACAGTTGTTCCCAAGAAAACCTGATAATTAGGACTCTAACTTGGTACGGTGGTGTAATGTAGCCCAGAAAAGATGCTTATTATAGCCATGCCATTCATTCAGGCATTTATGAAAATGTTTCAATTACACAGAAATATTTTAGAAGTGTATGAGTTGGCTCCAGAAATCAGTTTGGATAAAGGTTGGTGTTCAGCAACCTCTGCCTCAATGTAAATTATTTCACAGAGTTTGTTTTTTTCTTTCATATTCTTTCTTCTTCCTCTCTTCTCTCTCGAAATTCCCTCTCTTGTAGTCAGTTTTGCTTTTTCTAATTTCAAGCAAAAAAAATTGTGTTCCTGCTTTTAGGGCTCCCTGGGTTAAAAAAAAAAAAAAAGCTTCATTTTGTGGAGTCACCATATTGGTCAGTTCGGTCTTCCATAATGAGACACCGTAGACCGGGGGCTTAAACAGCATTCCTTTTGTCACAGCTCTGAAGGCTGGAAGTCTGAGATAGGGTGGCGGCATGGTGGGTGAGGGCTCGCTCTGGCTTGCAGACGGTGGCCTTCTTCTGTATCCTTACCTAGGCGGGGGATGGGAGAGAGCCCTCCTTTATAAGGGCAGTGATCCTGTCATGAGGGCCCCACCCTCATGCCCTCATCTAACCCTAATTCACTCCTGAAGGCCCCACCTCCAAATACCATAACATTGAGGGTTAGGGCCTCAACATATGAATTTTTGGGGAACAGAAACATTCAGTCTGTACCACTTATATTTTAAAAAATATTTTCCCTCAATATGTTCTAATTCATGTGGGGTTAGTGATGGTCTATCCAAACTAAATTTGCCATATAGATACAGAAAACCAAAGGCAAAAAATATTTATCCAAAATGCCCAAAGGCCTTTTCTCACGCTGGCACTGAGGCACAGGCCAGGCTGCACAGGGGAGCACTGTCCCGTGAGCCTTGGGCTTTCTGAGCATGGGCCGGGAGGCCATGCCAAGTTGCACACTAGGTGTTCCCTAGGTGTGGCTGCAAGGGCTGGCCTTACCCAAGGCGGGGTTTGTCCTGGAGCGGCAGGCGGAGACCAAGGTGCACTCCCCACAGTGGGCACGGGTCCTGCTCTGCTGCTGAAGCCGCTCCCCACTGTCGGCTCTCCTTACGCCCAGGTCCGTGGTAGGCTCTATAATGAGCAGCGAAAGTGCGCCTAAAGTAAAAGCAAAATAGCAGAACTTAGGACATTTCCGAAAATGCACCACAAAGATGTAAAGTTTCCTTCACAGAGTTTTTCACTCCAGGGAGCCGTTGAGCATTTGAAGGATTCCCACATGAAGATGTGTGATCTGCTCTGATTAGTTAGGGAACAGTGGTCCCATAGGCTGCGCATACCAAATGGCCTTCATGTGGACCACATTCGAAAGTGGCCTGCTGGCACTGTGCCTCTGGGTACCAGGCTGCTTCTAAGGGTGTCCCCCAGACGTGTCACCAGACTCTTCCTAGTGAGTGCCTCAGGCCCAGCCTTGGTTTTCCTCTGTGTCCCCCCTGCCTCTTCTGGCCATAACTGGTGCCTGACCCGCCAACCACAGCAGCATCAGTGGATCAGCTCTGTGAGTTCATCCACAGAAACCAAGGGTAGGTGGTGAAGCAATGTCTACTCAATCCTTTGCATGCCAAGCACCATGCTGGGCTCCGAGACTCTGACACGGCTGGCAGGTGGCTCACAGTGTAGTGAGAAAGAAGGAAAAGTCGAATCGGGGTTCCAGGAGAATGTGGTTGGCGGAAGATTCTGCATGCACAGGTGCAAGGGCGACACGAGGATGGGGAGGGGTACAGCTCTTCCTTTGTGCGCTAACCGTCATCACTGCAGGGCACACAGGGCTTCAGCTGAGATGTGTGGATCCTGCCAGCGAGTGGCTGCTCCACTGGCCGCAGCTTCCACCCCATTCATGCGCCACCCGCCATATTGAAGCCAAATGTGACCCAGTCTGTCCTGATGCCAGGATGAACCCAAGGTATGACTGGTATTTCCCAGCCTCACTCTGCTGCACCGATTCATCCTTTCCTCACAGAGACATGGGTATGAAAACAGTGTGGAGAAGCCTAGATGAACTCCGGCTGGGTACACAGACAAGTGGCAAATGAAAAAAACACGCGGCATGGACGACTGTGGTCTTAGAAGCCCAAGGTTGTGGTGAGCAGGTTGCCACCTGTGACCATCAGAAACTCAAAGGTCTTGGATCGCACTGAACTTACCTGGGAATCCAAGGTGCCCATGGTGTGGCAGGTGGAACTCCAGATCCAGCGATCACCTTTCTCTGTGTGGACGCTCAGATGTGCTGACCCCTCTGGGTGGGTTTTCTAAGAGGTATTTGGGCACCTGGTGAAAGAAGATGTCCTGTGGCAGCCCAGGGCTCTCCCTGAACAGGGAGCAGCACGGTGGGTGCTCGGGAGGGCGCATAGGCATCTCTGTCCGTCCACCAGGCCCTGTGGAGGGAAGATGTGCTGTTCTCAATACAACAGACGCGCTTTGGCCTCAGCTGCCATGTATTACGTTTGAAAGCGGTTTTCCTGTTCTAGATCTGTGTCCCTCTGGTAGATTAGAAAATTCATGAATATTGGTCATTGTGGAATACATTTTTAAAGTTCATTGATTGTGGTGATTCATCGAGAACTCTGTGTCCAGGTTTCAGGCATGAATCTGGGCTAAATTGAACTGGCTAGGCTAAAATTTGCTCTAAAGCCTGCTATGCATTATTTTAATGCAAAGTTACTCAGATTTTGTGAGTTGAAATCAGACAGACCCACAAGTGTATTTTAACATAGTTTTCCTTTTTTTTCTCCTTGTGTGTGTTTAGTAACAACAGTCTCCTTAAGTCGTAGTGGCAGATAGCCAGAGGAAAGAGGTGTTAACGAGACGCAGTGTAAATGGAAGGGGCGCAGGACTGACAGTTTTCCCTACTGCAGTTGGCACCAGATCGAAAAGACAGGGGTGGCACGAAGCTGACCGATCACCTTAGATAATGATGAAAGAGTGGTGACAGGGAGATTCAAGGACCACTGAAGGGTCGCACTGGGCCAGGGCGGCGGGGAGAGAACCGCGTGGGCAGAGACGCGCCATCCGCTCTCGGCAGTGCAGGTGTCAGGTGAAGAATGAGGCGCTGATAAGCAGACCCAGTGATGTCGACACCAGGATTCGTGAGAAGCACACTGGCCGGTGCTGGGTTTAGGCTGGGTGTTTGGCAGGAGGAAATGCTCAGAGCAGCTCAGGCACCCAGAGCTCCTGTGTCTTTAAGGGAGGATGTCTGCCCCCATGCAGTGACACCGTTACTATTTTTACCAAGGCAATGTCTTTAAACCTTTTAATTCTGGGCTGTGGGGCCGCTTTTGAACATTTAGGTGCTGGTGTTCTGTTGATGGTTCATTTGGATCCTTTCCTGCTACTTTCCTCTCTTCTTCTGCCCATTTCTCTGCTCTGTTCCACTGTTTTTCAGAAAGCAGGAAACTCCCTCCTGCTGCTTTTGGGGCAGCAGTGAACAAGCTGAATCTGCAAGGAGGTTGAGTCATCTGGGTGATGGAAAACTTTGGAGTTGTCCTTTGTTTTCAGTGGCCTCTTTTCTTCTGGTACCTAGAGAATAAATGCCATTTTCCCCATAATGCCAATGGTGCATTCCTGCTCGTCCTGTGGACCACCAAGAAGGGGAGGGTACAGGGTGCAGTGGAATAAATTTACACCCCATGGCTGCAAAATTGAATGTTTCTTCCTGATGTGTTGGGGTATAGGCAGCCAGAGAGTCAAGAGATGGGAGGTTTCTGTATCATCCATAGAAACCCAAGACCTTTATCCAAGGGAAACCCACAGGACAAAGCCAGGCCCCCAGGGGCCACGTAGACTCATGAGCTTGTGGGCAACCCAACCTCCTTAGCAAAGATTGATGCGAAAATTGAAATTTCTGTATTTACCAACAGGTTTTTAACATTCAGGGGGTGAGAGCAAAAGGGAAAAATTCTATTACTGCTACCAGGTGACATAAAGTCACCTTTCTGATTTCCCTGCAGCACAGAACAGAAAAACAATAGGACCTGGGCAGCGCGTGGCAGAAATATTCAGCCCCACATCCCTCCTACTGATGTTTACCTATGAAAGATGTGATTTCCATGGGATTTGCTTCATGGTTTTTGTCTTAGCCCATAGATCAAGTTGAGTTTATAAAAGATTGATCAATTTCAGTTAATGTTAAAAATTAGTTCAAGACCATTTTGGAGAAAAATAGTCCTTTTCTGCTATTTCCTAGGAATGACCTGAAATATGAGCAGCAATCTTTCTCTCTGGCTTGTACTACTTGGCTTTGTGAGAAATTCCCCTAATGGGTTAGATTTAGCATTGTCACCCTTGAAATTAAATGCTGGTGTTTAAAACTTCATTTTTATAAGAAGAACTTGACATTCATAATTTTTATACCTTTGATTAAATAACTAAAAATACATTATTATTGGGTTAATAATTACTCTAGATATGTGCAGATTTTTGACCATTTCATTGCATTATTATGGCACAGAAGCAAAATTTCACTCATATATTTGACTTAAATGGCAGTCTTTAGGGATTTGAATCAGAAATTATAAGTTCTACTGCAATTTACATGTTAAGTTCTGTAACCCCGTGATAGTTCAACCATTTGTTAAAAAAAACAGTAGGTGGCCTGTGGTCTGATTTTCAATGAATAATTTTATTTTACATCCAGCACAAGGTCCAGCTGAATGTTTCATTACATTAAAATTTCACCAAGTGACATAAACCTTGTAATTAAAAAAGCGTTAACTTTTTATAGAGTGCCTAGATAATTTTTGAAAACATTCCTCCAAAATGTGGTTGGGAAAGAACTACAGAAATTTTGTCACATAACATCCTCAGACATGTTTTCATTTAAATTATTTAAACTGTGATTTTTTTTTCCCTTTCCCAATGAGGAGCCTTATGGAATTCACTGGAAATAAGGAATTAAATGATTACTTAGCACCTGGCTTCTGGAACATACTCCAAAATCATTTAAACATGGTTTTATGTTTCTGTATTGTGATTCATTTCTTTCGGATGTCTTTTATTATTTTAAATTAGCTCATAATTTATTACTGTTGCCCCGTTCATCTCATGTTTGTTTAATTAGTAGTGCTTCTCTGGCATGTCTTCATAGAGGGTGGAAATCAACATTATCATGGCAGTTCCCTGTCTCCTGTGAGGAGAAGTCCCAGAATTACCCATGCCATCCGAGATCCCAAAATACCCATCTTGCCCACGGGCACCTGTAGGGTCTGCAATGTACTGACATTATTCTTAGACACACTGCCTGAGACTTCTAGGAATGGTGTCCCAGCAACGACCAATCGGTATCCACCTACGATCCGGTGCTCCCATATACATTTGGGTAGGGACTACTACTTCTGGGAAACATTGAAAAAGAAAATAAAACCGTTGCTTTCCATGTTCAAAGCAGAGGGGGAATGAAAGAAGTAGCTGACAATGCCACCTAGCCATTCACAAGTGGAGAGAGCTCCTGGGAATGTCTGAGTGTTTTGTGCAGGCTGGGATGTGCTGCCCGTTGGATGGAATGGTCTTTTCTTTGTGGGCCTGAGAAAAATCCTTGGGTCCCCACCTTTGGGTAACAGACAGAAGGATATTTCTTGGTGAGGAGAAATATAGACCTTTCTCATTCTTGTGGCATGCTTGGGATGTTGTTAGCTCTCTTATTTTGTATTTGTATGAGAGAGAGAGAGAGAGAGAGAGAGAGAGAGAGAGAGTTTATGTATGTGTAGTGAGAAGGATTTTTTTTTCCTTAACACAATCCAAATTGTTAGTACATGTGGCCTGGGGCTTTTAAGAGGAAAAAAAAATATATGTGTACATATAGATCTGTAGACAAAACCTCAGGTAAGTTTGTAATGTTCACTCTGTGTGGTTGTGTTGTCCTGCACAGGCTCCTTACACCCTGTGGAACGTCAGCATACAATTTGCCCCACTCCTGCCAGCTCCTCTGTGTCTCCTTCACAATGTGCTGTGCCCTGACCGCCACTGAAGTGCCACTAATTGGGATGTGAGATCAAAGGGAAGTAGGGACAAATTAGAAAGTCACGGATTTCCACCCTGGTAGAAACAGAATGAGGCACATCATTTAATCACCACTAGAGGTAAATCAATGGAAAACGGATGAGAGCTTCCCTGGATGAGATCTGGGACTTTCTGTTCTACCAAAAGGTAAGAGAACAAAAGCAATGTCTACCAAGTGGGAATAAAAATCTGTCACCTTCCTTCTTGGCTGCAGAGATATTCCTTTTTAGACTTCCCTTCTATTTCTCTGAGATGCTTGGTGATGAATCCATGTCTTCTTGAAAGACATCTTTCTGATTGGGCCCTACCAATCAGAAAGCAAAAAGCCTTGAATATATGATATGTGGCAGGAAGTTCATATGGCTCACTGAAATGCCCATCGCAAGGATATGGGACTCGTGGAAATACCTCAAAAATAATAGATGTTTTTTAAATAGAAAGAATGAATATTTCCTTTGCTATGCAGAAGCTTTTTAGCTTGATGTGATCCTATTTGTCCAATTTTGCTTCGGTTGCCTGTGCATTTGGGTTATTATTCAAGAAATCATTGCCCAGACCAATGTCCTAAAGCATTTCCCCGATATTTTCTTTTAGTAATTTCAAAGTTTCAAGTATTAGATTTAAGTATTTAATCAATTTTTATTTTATTTTTGTGTATAGCAAGAGATAAAGGCCTAGTTTCATTCTTTTGCATATAGATATCCAGTTTTTGCAGCACCTCTTATTGAAGAGACTATATTATTCCCAATGTATGTTCTTGGCACCTTGGTTAAAGATAAGTTCACTATAGATCTGTGGATTAATTTCTGGGTTCCCTATTCTGTTCTATTGGTCTATGAGTCAGTACCATGCTGTTTTGGTTACTACAGCTCTATAATATAATTTGAAGTCAGGTAATATAATTCCTCCTGTTTTGTTCTTTTGCTCAGGATAGTGTTAACTATTCTGGATCTTTCATGGTTCCATATAAATTTTAGAATTATTTTTTCCCTTTCTGTAAAGAATGTCATTGGTATTTTCATGGGTATTGCATTCAATCTGTAGATTACTTTGGGTAGTATGGACATTTTGACATTATTGTTTCTTCCAATCCATGAGTATGGAATATCTTTCCGTTTTTTTGTGTCCTCTTCAACGTCTTTAATCAATGCTTTACAGTTTTAACTGCAGAGCTCTTTCATTTATTTGGTTAAGTTTATTCCTAGGTATTTTATTTTATTTGTAGGTATTATAAATGGGATTACATTCTTGATTTATTTTTCAAATTGTTTGCTGTTCCAGTTACCCTGATTTGATTAATATACACTGTATGTCTGTATCAATACATCACACCTACCGTGTAAATATATATGACCATCCTGTACCCATAAGGATTAAAAATAAAACAAATTTAAAAAACTTTAAAAAATGAATAAAGGGAAAACTCTATGTATGACTTGAATCTAAGGTATCAGGGCAAAGTGCCAATGCTCACAGGAGACAGGACAATTTTTCTCCAGAAGTGATGGATCATAGACATACTCTGAACCCGCCCCCAGGAACAATTCTGGGTACTTAGACTGGTGTTGTGGGAGGAAGTGCTGCAGGAACTTCTTTCACGTGAGTTAAAAGCCCCGTATGAATTATGATTTCAGGGGAAATATCTTGCATAGAGTGACAGGGCACCAAAATACCACATTCTGCAACAATCTTGTGCTGTCCTAACTAGTAGCTTTTTACAACTGAGATGGGTAAATGGTCTTAAGAACTTCATGCAAACTGTTGTCACTTTCAGTTTGGAGCATGTTCTAGTATGTTTCTTTTTTATTTTTTACAACTGAAGGTTTTCTCCATTTAAAAACTGTTTTTCTTCTATCCTTTTCCCCTCCTCCCCTTCTTGTCTCTCCCTCTCTTTCTAGTCTTTTGTGTGCATCCAGTCCCCTCTTGGGAAAAACCAGAGTTGATCCCAGGAAGGGAAATGAAGAGTCAGTGCAAAGGTTTTGGGATCGATACTCTGTCATCCAAGTGCAGACCCCACAGGTTGCAGGTGCCGAGGGCTCAGTTTATAAGAATGCGCCGTGCGTAGGTCTGGTTTGTCTGCTTCCACAGCAGTGGTTGATTCTGTCTCTTAAAGAGTCTTATAGAGAGAAAAGCTTGAATCTTTTGACAAAAAGCAGATCTAGTAAAACATTTCCAAACATTACCCAAAGAATAGGGCCTGTCTTCTGCACAAATACACTGAGACAAGGTCAGTCTCTGCAAGACTCTTAGTCCAATTTCTGTCAAAGCCTTTTGGGCAGTTTGTTTCTTATACAGCATTGCTGTCCCTGTAATGAACTGTTGGGCAATGTTCCTGCCCACAGAGAGGAAATATCTGTAGAAGATGACAGATAAAATATTGCTTTTAGCACATAAGGATTAGCTGATTAGAGAATATTTTATGAAATTGCTCTATACTAGTCACTGGGATTTTTTTAAAACCTATTAGCCAGTAAGAAACAATGAATGACTATAGTACTCCAGAATCCTATATTATATTAAAACTACAATTTAGGATTTGGAGTGTTTCTGGTGAGAATTTTTCTTTTAGCCCTGACCAACTTTCCATCTTTCACATTTTCCTGGTTTTCCCTCTCCTGACACTTCTTTGGCCCTACATAAAATTAAACAAAGCTAAGAGCCAATACACATACACAAATGGACCATCTTTGCAGACACATTTTAGTGGTCTGTTGAATTTGAGAGAATTTAATAAAAATGTTTACATTTTGTCTGATCTATTTTCCTTGTTTGAAATATTCAGAATATCCAGTTATAATGGTCATGAGTCCCAAATAAATAATACGTGATCATGATACAAACCTGAGAGACTTTTTATATAAATCACTATGCTAGGTGTTTAAAGCCTAGATAGCTTCCACAGAAAGGACAAATAAACAGTCAAAAGTAAAAAGCAAATTAATTTAAAATCTATGTTGGCAGCCGTACCGAGCTATATATCCTCTGTCTTCCATCTGTATTTGCACAGAGAGCCAGTCGGGTACTGCAGGCTAATGCAAGGTGTGTTAAGTGGTGGCTTAGAGAGAAACAGCGCCTGAAAATTTGTGAATAAAGTGTGAGTGAAAGCCTCCACCGATCCCAGCATAGATGATGTGCCTCTGTGTACAAAAGACTTTTTTGTTCACTTGGGCTGAATAGTTTCTTATAAAAATGCTTCTTTAGTTTCATTCATTTCAAAAATCCCCTCTAGAGCAGAAGCGGTTTATCTCGCCGTGTCTTGAAACCGTTTTGGTCCCGCCGTGTTCTGCGGGGGTGTCTCCCCCTCCCCAGCCCCCACTCCATTTTCCCCGAGGCTAACAATTTTATATCCAAAGTAAATCTAGCTAAAATTAAGAAACAGAGCATACAGCTGCCCTTACTCGTGGCCCACAGATGTTACCAAAATCTGATTAAAAAGCCCTTAATCTCCCGCTGCACCTTTTCATTAGTGTAATAATCATTTTTGCCAAATATCTAGCGGAGGGCGGAAAAGGAGAAGGAGAGGAGGAGGTTTGTGTGGCCAGAATCCCTGCAAACGCGCGTGGAGCCTGGTGGGGAAAATGAGGCGTTGAGGTGATCCATGTGCTGAAATATTTTTGCTTCTTTTTCTAGAAAATGTGCAATTTGGTCAGGCAGAAAAAATTGAACAGAGCCTTCCAAGCAATAAATCACTGGATTGCTGGTGACATTCATACAATGCGGATATAGTGTTAACTGTACGAGTCAGACAGCGCCTCCTGCACCCAGCCTGTCCCTAAGAGGTGACCTTGTGATGGTGTGGTAATCAATCATCCTGGCGTAGGACACACTGTTTTTGTTTAATATTACACTATTGGAATATATAGTAAACAAAGTGTAGAGGAAATTTGGAGAGCAGGCACTATATAAGGGATGCTGTGATTTGCTCGCTGCCTGCGGAGCATCCCCCTCCGCCCGGCAGCCTGCGAACATCTCGTTCACCAACTCCGGGCCCTAGACGTGGCGCGTATCTGCATCTCCAAGGCGGCATTTCTGGCACCAGCACGGAGCATGCAGACCGTAGTTAAAATTTTAAGGGGAATAAAACCAGAAGTTTGTAGAGGCTGGAGATACAATTTACAGCCTTCGGCTGGAATAGATTTCTGAGGCTGAGGTTTCCTCTCCTCTCTTTGTGTTTCCTTTTGCACTTCCCCTCAGTATTTTTCCAACCAAAATACTTGGAAAGAATGAAATTTGATTTCAGAAACACAAATTCATTCCTTCGTCTTGACAAATTCATGTCCCCCAGAATATTCTGGAAAGGAAATAAACCAGGAATGGTGTTTAGTGTTTTGCATGCTAATACAGGCCACCTCCTCCAGGCCCCATGCCTTCTGTTTGGATAATCTTTTGTCTGTAAAGTGAGTCCCGCACATGTAAAGCGGAACGCCGGGCCTGTTACCCGGCTGGGCTATTTTATCTGTGTGGACAGGATGTTGCAAAGTGTATTGTGATTCTGTTTGTGAGGAACACACCAACACACGTCGGTGAAAGAGTCTTGCAATCACATTTGTCAGGGTGTAACGTCATCAGCGGGGATTTGAGCCTAAGTTAAGGGGAGGATTGGACTCTAAACCTAAGGGGAGAAGTTTTCACAGTTCCGTGGAAGTGGCATGTCTTAGTTCACATCACATATTTGCTCCCAACATACGGGAGTTTTCCCTGTTTTTCATGGAAAAGCAGCAAGTCAGATACATTCGGTTGGTTTTTACAATGTGGGTTCTGGGGCCTCTCAGTGAGGACGATGATCATAGAATCCAAGGGAAAACAGTGGTGGACTGTTTAAAATCAGTGTCGTGAAATGTACTCAGAACTATTGGACAGCCACACGTTTCCCGTGTGGCATGGAACTCGTTTCGATTGCTGGAAATGAGGATTCACAAACGCACGCACGTTTCTCTTGGAGCGCCATGAGTAGCGCACCGTTCTGGAGGCAGGAGGTTGGGATGCCAGCAGACTCGGGCTGGTCGGAGAGGTGATTCCAGATTGATGCTAGGTCTGAGAGGAAACCTGAGATGGTTGGGCAGTGCCAAGAAAAGTCTGGAAAAGCAAGGGTTGGAGACCATACATGTCCATGCAAAAGGGCCTGGCCACCGAACAAGATGGGCTTGGTTTGCTCAATGTAGGTTCCACGCTGACTTAAACAAGTTAAGGGGGTTTAGTCACCTTTTTGACAGTCAGTCACAAAGTCTGTGTGTGTGTGTGCACGCACGGGTGCACAGAAAGCTTGTATCAAGCCAGAAGGAAACCTCACTTCATTTTTACATCAGGCATCCTTGGAGGAAGCAGCACGCAACATATCTCGCCAGTGGGAGGAGGCACACAGGGCATGGAAACAGAGATAAATAGCCCCTTGTCTGGAATCAAAATTGCCTCTGGGAAGCAAGGACAGAGACTGGGGAAAAGAAGGAAAATATGTGAGGGGCAAACACACACACACACACACAGTCCACTCTTCATCATGCGGTCTCCAGAGCACAGTCCCTGGCACCTGGTCACTGCAGGTTGTGCCTAGGTGCAGGATGTGGTCCCTGCCTCCCTGTGGCCAGTAGAAGGCAATTCAGATACAAATGACCCCTCCCTTTTCTTCCTTTGAGACAATCCAGGAGCCCCAGTAGCAACGCTGTGTCTGCCTTTGTTAATTCAAGACATTTTTAAAAAATTGGTCGTCAGTAAACATGGTCTTCCAAACTGTCTTTGAGGAAAGAAACTGTAGCCCATGAAATATTATAAACTTTTAAGTAGTAAAACCTCTTGAAAAGCTCTATCACTTGGAATCTATTTATTTATTTTCCTTGTTGAAATATGTGTTGTTTCGTGCTTTGTGTTCATAGCAGGGAGATTTTATCTCCTCTCTGACTAATCTAGCTCCATGGATGAGCTGTATAGTTATATTAAATGTGTTTTCCTTCTTGCCAGCAACACTTCTTTCTTGTTGCTGCTAAACCTTCCTGGGGCAGAAGTTTTTCTAGGCATCATGTCTCAATATACAATTTTATTCTTGAAGAAATGCTACTGTTTCCCCCAGCAGGGGTGAATTGAGAGCAAGTAGTTTAATATGCAGCAAGAAATCTACAGACAACTGAATCCAATTTGCATAGCTTTAGCGGTGCTAAAATTCTAGTCTCCAAAGGATAAATGCAAAAAAAAAGTGGTCTATCTTTGTGTGTTTAATTATCTGACTTTAAACTAGCTAAGTTATAACTGCTACAATGAGCATTTAAAAAAATTTGGGCAAAAGCAGTGAACATTTTTCAAATTACTGATAAGAAAACTGCGCAAATAAAAAAAACACATGGAAAAAATAAGACTATAGAAATACATTTTCTAGGGGTGGTTAAAATGAGAGGTGACATAAATTATTAGCATCTTGTAATTCTGTTTAATCCACCAACATTTCCAGAAGTACCATACTTAATATAAATATGTTTATGTAGTTTTTAGAAACAGAAAGTTAAAGTATGAGACAGAATACCACCTCCTCTCATTAAAGATGCTATGCATTTATTTTATAGTTAAACTGCACAATATTTATTTGAAGGGCTAATCATATATTTAAGAAGGAAAGTCAAAATATAAGATTGATCATTTAGCCTCGAAATTCCTCACAAACAATAAAAATGGAGTGTCTATAAAAAATGTATTGTTTTCAACCTTAAGGGAAGAAACAAATGTTATTCTTCAAATTTGCTTTTCCTTTAAAAGTGTTAAAGGACTGTGTGTGTGTACTTTGTGACTCCAGGAGCAATTTGTTGATTTAAAATAATAGTAATGTGCACTTTAGAATCTTACCTCTGAAGACCTTGAACTTGAAATAGTCTAAACAAAATATCAAGAAGAGAAATGTTATTCAAAGCAATTTGAATGTGAATATGTTCCCAGATTCCTTTTAGGGGCTGAGTATCTCTCACAAGTGTTTGTGCGAAGAAAATCATTCAGACTCGGTCAGTTATGTTTTAAAGAACGAACACAAATTAAGGACTCTGTAGAATAGGAAATATTTGTTAGTCTCAAGTAACTGGCGAAGAAAACAGAGCAAAACGTTTAGGGGATTTTATCCTTTGTTTCATCGACTGCTGTTGTCAAACCTGCTGCTATCCGTCTTTAGAGAGAAAAGGACGGCAGCATTATTTCTTTTGTATTAAGAAATACATTGATAAGCTTCATCAAGTATCCACATTTTCAGTAGTTTTTCTAAATGTCAAAGGCATTCCTTTTGCATTAAATAAAACTGAGATGAGAGAGAAGTGGCTGGCAGGGTACCCGGAATGCAGCACACAAATACTATCAGAGCCGTGTGGGTTCGTTCGCGGAATCACATTACATACCTATTGCAGAGCTTGAACTCTTTGGGGAATGTTCATTTTCGCTCTAGTACCGTTACCGAGTCCCACCTCCTGTAACAATAACGGGTGTCAGGTAGAGTTTGGACTAGACAGGATTAAGCTATCACCCCCCCTGCTGTGTGTTAATTTATTGCTTCAGACATTTTCATATCTGATTCATTTTCACCCACTCCACCGCGATTGCACGAAGTCCTCAGTCTCTGCCAGTCCAAGTGGCACTGGAGTGCGAATCGCTGGCACCGTGAAATGGCTTTCTTCGCAGCGCACGGCCCAGGTACGTCCTCGGAGAGCGCAGCTGTGCTCGCCCCGCAGAACCGGGAATAGCACGCGGCGGCGCCAGGCCAGCCAATATGCCGAGGTGTGACACAGAAGCCAAAATCTCGGCTTTTTAGTAAACAAGAAAGGAAATTGTGATGCTGCCGAGATCCCAGTGCTAGACGTCTTTAGGAAATGGTGTTACTTCCTCAAGAAAATACAGGGTCACAGCTGCTTGGAATTTACATCAAAAATAGCTTCTCTGTAGTTTTGTTTAGCGATTATGTAGAACCTGCTGGAAAGGTGTTTGTTTCTGTTTGTCAACTGAATGCACGGAGTTTCCCCTCTCCCTGCAATTCTGCCCCAGGCTCAGCTGCCCTGTCGCTGGAGTCGGGAGCAGAGTTAGACCCTCAGGAGGCCAGAGGAAGGGCCTGGAGGAGATGAGGCTGTGTTTTCGTGTTCCGGTCCCCTCAAAAATTCTCTATGCCTATTAAAAACCAACCAAGCACACAAACCAAAAGCAAAACAAACAACAAAACCGGAAAGACTTTGGTCAGTTAGATGGAACAAGTGAAGGAAAAGGTGTGCAAACACGAGGGGCGGTGGGACAGCCACTGAACGGGGAGCATGGGAAAGCCATTTGTACCTCCCCGATGGGAACGGCACACTCCTGCATCTGCCAGCCTGCGTTTGCACAGGCCTTCCAGGGAAGCAGGCAAGCTCCTCATAAAAGCACCTGGTGGGGCTGCCGGCTCCGGGAGAGGCTCGGACCCCACCCCCTGCAGAGGGAAGGCTCACGGCTTCTGAGAATAAGCCCAGAGGCGCTGTTTTTTCTGTGAGCCCACCTCTCCTCCTGTGCTGGTCCTTACAACTCACCTGGGAGACGGAGGCTCGAAGTCTGCCTGGGTTTTACACCGAAGGCTCCCATTTAAACAGCCGACAGATAACTGGAGCAAATTTTTACTCTTTTTCCTTCAGTGAACAAACACAAGCCCTCATCATTCCAGGTACATTAGTGCACGACCAGGGAGTGTCTTTTGGGCCTTTCTCTTGGGCGAACAGTTTTAAAAATCAGGCCACGACTTTTATGAGCACAACACGCCTGGCTTGCCATTCAGGAAATAATTGCCGGGTCACGTGCTAGCCGTGACACAGAGCTAGCACTGCCCGACATTGACAGGAAAGAGAAAAGGGCCCCGTTTTTTGTTTTTGTTAATATTCTTTGTTTTGTTAATACTTTCTGTTTTTGTTAAAATTAAAGTGCTACTGTGAACGTATTGAATGGCACAGGACAGATGCTGATGTCCAACGCACGGATGTACAAAAGGACGAACATTTAATATCTGCATAACTGGCTTCTGTGACAAGCTGGGTTTACATAAAGGAAGCTTCTTGAAGGTAACCAATTATCAAAAAATCAAATGCATTTAATATGAAGACACGTGTGCCCCTCAGAAGAACATGCAAATGCCGGCAGGAAAGTGGGCCCAGACTGGCGTATATAGACGTCCTCCATTCAACTTTATTGAGTTTCCACTAAGATGGCAGACTAAAGTGATTTTAACACTTATCACTTGGATTTATGATTTCTGTGTCATCCACCCTGTTTCTGACGTGAGGAGATGTTCAACATGAGGGATTCATTCAATGATTTTTTTTAACTACACTATAAAACATTTTAGTCTCCTCTCTTTCTGAAATCCATAAATGGCTAATTTAATCTCATGGTTATACAGTTGGAATCCATGACTTTCATCTGCTAATTATTTGGCATCATCTGAGTGTTTTAAATCACTGTGATATACTGTGTGACCAGGATGGCCGCCTGAATCGTGTGGAGATAAACTCTGGCCTGTGGCCTGCGCTTGTCCTGGCTTTTTCGGTAAAAGCATAGAATCTTCGACTGTGGGAGCTGCAGTTGGGATGAGGCCGTGTTTCGTGCACGCTGCCTGTCGGGTCCAGAAGGGTCCAGCCAGCATAGGTCGCCGGGCTTGGTGGGGCACAGCAAAGACCAGGAGCAGGAAGGTCATCCCAAAGTATTTGGGAATCATTTTAAAGTATTTCTGCCATTTTAAAAAGAAGCAACTCATATTTAGGGAAAGTGTTCTTTAAAATCCTTAAAATCAGCTTTTCTTTTTTTTCTCTCTCTGCTGAAGAAACTCTCAATAATAATTTCACTGGAAAATAGCAAAAAATAGCTCACCCCTGTTTTTAAACCTGAGAGTCTCCACCTTTCAGAATGTGATAACCAGTTCAATTTCAGCGTTCACGAAAAAGGTGGCTGTGTTTATTTTTGGCCTTTGGAAGGCAAATGGATCGTATCCGTACCTGGGAGCAGAGAAGAGCTCAACATCGCGCCTGTGGAACCCATCCTTTCTCCCCCCTGCTCCCCTGGCTAATTAACAGCGTGCCTGCCCACTGGTTGTATTTTATCTGCAACTTAGGGGCTTGCTGCGGTTTTCTGGGAGGCTGCTGCTGACTGAGCCGAACGTCTGCGCGTCTGGTTGTGGGGGTCTGCCCGGCACAGCGGGGCAGCCTGTTGTACCTCGCACATCCGCTGAGCGTGGGCTGTGGCTGTGTCATTTCATACATCATCCCCAACTTGCAGCGCCGTTTCCTGAAGTCAAATCACCTTCTCCTTCTCTCCCATGATCACAAATCATTTTGTAATCCAACTCCCCGAGTCGCGTTAGGACGCGGGCAGAGCCGTAGAAGTCACCGCGGTGGCGGAGTTACTGGGATGGCCTGACTCTGCATTCGGAGAAATGTTTCAGCTCCCTACCTGGCTGAGACGTCGACACCACGGGCCCCCGAGACTGCGTTGTCTTTTTAATTTTTCATTTAACGTGATTGGGGAGGGAGGGAGAGAGTGAGTGAGCAGGGTCGTCATGTATCACCCTCCAGCTCTCTGCCGTGGGGACTAACCATGCGACGGGGGCTCTAGGCCTGTCTCAGTTTCAATCCCAGACAGGGAGGACAAAACATGGAAAGGCAAATTTGGGGGCCGTGACCTCCTCAACAGACCCTCCCGTAGTGTCTGCTGCTATCTGGGTCACTGACCAGTCCTTGGCGACATGCTGCTCCTACAGCACTGTGGCTTTGGGAGGTGTGCCACAGGACTCTCCAAGAGGGTTTGTCACAGGCCACAGAGGTCCACCACCTCGGAGGCTGCTGATGAGTTACTTGCATGGGTCCTTGCTTGGCAGTCAAATGTCAACACCTGTGCTGGGTGGGGCAGGGTTCTGGGGATGATTGGTTTTCTGCTTCTATATTTATTTTTAATTTTTTGAGCATAATTTTTTCAAGCAGTATTGGAAGAAAGGCATCGTAGAGTAGAAAGAGGGAACTTTTCATTTTCTTCTCTTATCAAATAATGGTATTCAGACAAATAGCTGTTCGTGTCTAAAGTCTTAGTCACCCAGGCACATTGAGGGACCTGTGGTATTCTAGGAGCTTCAGTGTAACATGCCATACCAGCCTGAGTAAGCCAAGTACAAAATATATTTCTCTGAAGGTACCAGCTTCTGTGCACAAAAAGAAAATGAAGAGAAATAGATTTATTCACTAATATTTGGAGCTGATTTGGCCACCCTCCCCCAGCCTGTGTCATTAACTATAATAGTTATGGGGCCTGGGACGTGGGGTCACTTCTCTTTAAGGTAAGGATTTATGTTGGATCTTGGTGGCCCTAATTCCAACGTCCCCAGGTTCAGATTGCTCCAGTGTTGGCTTCTCCCTCACTTTCTTTCCCCGTCTCCCCTGGAGTATTAGCAAGGGATGGGAAAAGACAAAGGATTTGCCTTGTCAGCCTCTGCCATCCTGTTTCCTGAATCTGCTCATAGTGGAAAAGACGATGCCTTCTTTGTGTTTTGGAACATCAGTGTTGCCTTCCTTTGCGAGAAGACAAATAAGATAAGTGGCTGTCTCCATAATCCATTGTGTTAGTCCCTGCAAGAACCCATTCACTGGCTGCTTCCGGGGAGCCTGCCACCAGAGGTGAAGCAAAATGACTCTTTGGGGGGAATAATTTGCTCCTAAATGCGACACTCTGCACCCAGCACAACCAGTGCACCTCCTCATTGCCTCAGGATGTAGTTGCCTTTTCTCCATCAGGAGAAACTGAGGCCCAGGGAGGTGGTGTGTGTCGCCAGGGAGCCGAGGAAAACCAGGCGTGCGGCAGGCTGTCGAGAAAGGCAGGGCGCAGGGCATCCTGGAGCTGTGAGAGCCGAGCTTCTCCTGCAACTCGTCAGCTACACATTGCCGTGACAAGGGCCCGTCAGTGACACGTCAGCCTCACAGCGCCAGGGCTGGGCTTTCATGGCCCCAGTGAGCCGCTCCACCACCTGGTCCGGACGCCCTCCCCGTCACACCTCAAACCTCATTAGTGCCAGCTCAGCTGAGAGGGCCTCCTAACTGCCACGCATTCAAATCTGGGATTCTGGGTCTTAGCACTTATCCTGCTCCTAAGAGGAAGTTGGACTTTATGCTTTACCCTTGGAGTCAGGTTTTTCTTGGTGAAGAGGAAACTAACTGTGGTAGGCTGAATAATAGCTGCCCCCCCCCCCCAAATATGCTCACGTTCTGATCCCTGGAACCTGTGAATATGTCACCTTACCTGGCAAAAAAAAAAAAAAAAAACTTTGCAGGTGTGGTCGAGCTGAGTTGAGCATCCTGAGATGGAGAGATTACCCTGGATTACCTGGGTGTGCCCAAGGATCTCAGGAGCCTTAGAAGAGGGAGCAGAAGGACTTGGGCTAGAGGCAGGAGATGACAAGGGAAGCAAGGGATCAGAGACACGCAAGGACAGGACACCAGCCGAGGAATGATGCGGCTCGCAGACACTGGAAGGGGCATGGGAGGGGATTCTCCACCAAGCCCTCTGAAGGGACACAGCCCTGCAGACACCTTGACCGTAGCCTTCTGACCCCAGAACTGTAGCGAATAACCATGTGGATGTAAGTGATCACGTCTGTGGCAATTTGTTACAGCACAGTAGAAAACTAATAACCCGGCATAGTACGGGTTCTACTTGAGAACTCTGAGCCTGTGGTTCCCACTGGCCTCCGGCCCTGCTCTCCTGGCCGCTGTGCTTCATAACCCTCCTCTGACTCCGCTGAGAGCCGTGCGGTGCTTTGGGAAGAGGGAGAGCCAACTGTGACCTCTGCAGAGGGCACGAGTCAGGCCAAACCATTTCTGAGGTTCAAAAGAGTAGGTTTTTGAGTTTGATGTTTAAAAAATGTGTGTGCCTTTGTACTTACTGATTGGCTCCCTATGTAGTATTTCTGGCTGGGCTAAAACCCAGGAAGGTCTCATGAGAATGGCCAACCCCGTGAGATTGTCCAACTAACGATATTTGGATAAATTCTGGGTAAGCAACCGAGCTCTTAGATGCTCTTCCAACCCAAACTCGGGAGCCGTGTGAAATTTACACATCATTCCTTAGTGGTCTGAGGGAGCGGTAGAGAGTTGTGAAATGGGAAACAAGAGAGCTTCCAGAGCAACCCCAGTCATGACCCTGGGGCAGGGGAAATTGCTTGAAACCCTATCGTAAATACATCCTGCTCCTCAGATGCGCAGCCTTGCAAAGAGAACAGTGCTGAGCTGCTGAAGTGTGCACCCTGGGCAGCATTTCGCGCAGATTTCAGCAAAGCTCTGTCCATTTTTAGTGCATGAGTCGACAAGGTGACCACGTTGCCCAAACTATCCTTAGTCAAAGCATCCCCCTGGGATGCCCCACACACCCCTGGGGTTCCAGCAACCCCCGAAATAAACATTTAGGAGTGCTGCAAACTCTCCCAGTTAATTATATGTCCGTTCCCACCTTGAATAATCCAATTTCTGATTTCTAGGCTTCCCCAGCATTTGCTAAATGTACCTTCTCGTGAGATTTTTTTCAGCCAAAGAAGTCTGGATAAAGCACCTGAATTGAGTGAGTTTCACACATTCGTGTGAGCATCTTCTTTTCACTCAGCCTTCCTGGAATGGGGCTTCTCCATTCTGAACAGGATGAAGTATCCCTAGGACCCCACAGAGCTGCGGCCCCCAATCCCCTGGGCCGCAGACCAGTACTAGTCCGTGGCCTGTTAGGAACTCGCCTCACAGCAGGAGGTGAGCAGCGCGTGAGCAAGCACAGCTTCATCTGTGTTTACAGCCGCCCCCCGTCGCTGGCATCACCGCCTGAGCTCCGCCTCCTGCCAGATCAGCGGCTCATTAGTTCTCACAGGAGCACGAACCTTACTGTAAACTGCACGTGTGAGGGATCTAGGTTGCGCGGTCCTTATGAGAGAATCCAATGCCTGATGATCTGAGGTGGAGCAGAGTTGATGTCAGCGCTGGGGAGCGGCTGCAAATACAGATTATCACGAGCAGCGAGGTCTGAGTGCACAGCAAGTGTAATGTGCTCGGATCATCCCGAAATGATCCCCTTCACACACAACCCTCCAGTCCATGGAAAAATTGTCTTCCATGAAACTGGTCCCTGGTGCCAAAAAGTCTGGGGACTGCTGCTGCAGAGTGTTTTAAAGTTCAGGGACATGAAGTTGTTCATGGTATTTTAAAAATATCTTTTAAATATTTTTTAGATCTACAGTTTGGTTCCATTTTATTTCTAATATTGTTTGTGTCTTAGTTTTTTTCTTGAAAAATATTGCTAGAGATTTATCTATTTTATTTGCTTTGCAAAGAATTGGCTTTGATAATCTTTTATGTTTTCTTATGTTTTTTATTTTTTTCTACATATTCTGCATATTTCCAGCTTTTCCCCTTTTCTCAAATAAGAATGCAGGCTTATGTATTTCCCTCTACTTACTGCTTTTTACGTATTACGCAAACTTTTATATGTAACATTTTCATTATAAATTTTAAACATTTCTATTATGTTTTCATCTTTGATAAATGAGTCATTTAGATGTACTTTTTACATATCTAATACATATGCTTTTTAGTCCTTTTTTGAGTGATTGTCCTATAATGTCAATGCTTTGTGATCAGCGTCTGTGTGATTCACATGATCATTTGTGTGGTATCAATCTTTAAGATTTGTTGACTTTTCCACATGGTGACTCATTTCCTTGTATGTATGGGAAACCTTCTGCTGTGAACTCATATTCGATAGACCATTCATTATTTATTAAAAATCCTGGTGGCCTAATATTTTCTCTGTAGAAGATTTCCGTCAGATTTTACTTGGGTCGGGAGCCAGGAGCCACCACTCACACGACCCAATTTTAGTCTGGATGCGGCATCTCAGCCTGAATTTTGAGTGTCACTTTCAGCTTTTCCATCCTGCCAGTAACCAGAGCGTGGTCCCCGCAGTGTGATGCTGACGTCAGCTTGCTGAGCTGTTCCCCAGCCCACAGGCGCCCATTTCCTGTCCTCAGCTGCCTCCCGCTCTCACTGCTCTGATTGCAGCTCACACTCCGGCTCTGGCTGCTTTCTGTACCGTCTGTGAGCCCAGCAGCGCGTTTACAGCGGGCTCATGGAGGACCTGGCTGCTATGAGTGGAGGGCTCTCCTGTGTGTCAAGTCCTTCCCACCTCAGATGGAGGCTTTGGCCACCCCCGCCCCCCCACCCTCCCACCGCTGTGGGCTCACCTCCACTCTGCCCTGCCTGGTTCTACTTCCTGCGCACAGTGAGACGTACCGTCTGGTTATTTGCTTGTAAACGGAGGGAGAAGCAGAGTAGTCGGCTCCTTTGTGTACTCAACTCCTGCTTCAGTGACCGTTTCAAACTCTTGAGGCAGAGGCCTTTTTCGAGCCCTCTCTCCTGTTTTCCAGGGTGCTTTTGCAGAGGTTTTGGCAAGTGCTCAGTAAATATTTGCTGTTTGGCTGAGTACAAATACTCCACTTTGTCTCCTAATCAGAATCTCTGATACGTTCACTTTTGTTTGCCAAAGAAAAGTAGAAATTAAAAATTTGTAAATTATGCAGACTGGGGATTTTAATATGCCCAGGAAAGTTATGCTAGAATGAAAATCTAAATTTATGACATTACAGGAAGAAATGAATTATTAAACTGCACGGATTTTTTTTTGCATTTTGTAAAATTTCGAATTCAGTTCTGTGATAGGAAATTGTGGTTAAAATTGGCTCTACCTGCTCCAGGTGTTCTAGTGGACATGGACAGATGCAAGGAAAGTACGGCAGAGAGACCCTCAGGTGGCCTCACAGTCCTGCCTCCTGGAGTTACCCGCCTATGGGATGCCCTCCCCGGGAGTGTGGGTAGGCCGGTGACAAGCTTCTACCCCGTAGAACACAGTGACGGTGATGAAATGCATGTGGATGTATCACACAGACTGCAATGCCGGCCTTGCTGGCTGAAGAAGCAAGTGTCCGTACTGTGAGGGCCACGTGGCAAAGAGCTGAGAGCAGCCTCGGGCTCACAGCCGGCCAGAAACTGAGCCCATCGCTCCCTTAGTCACAGGAAAGACTACTCCCCCAGCCCCAGGTGAGTCCTCCAAAAAGCTCCCAGGCCTGGCTGACACCTTGATCGCAGTCCTGCAGGGGCCCGGCTAAGACACGCCTGTAGACACTGTGGGGTGATGAGTGTATATTGCACGAAGCCGCTGAGTTTGGGGAACACGGATACACAGCAATTGGCAACTCATAACCAGTGACAAACGGGCTCTTGAAATCTCCCTGTAGGATAATCTGCCAATGTTTTTTGAACTTGTATAAATATTAGAGGAAAAAACTCCAGTTCTTTCTTTATCTTTTAGCTGTAGACCCTAGACCAGAATTCTGTGACTATCAAATTATAGAGGGATTGGAAAAATTGCCAGACACACTTGGAGTGTGAGCCGTGGATTTGGGGAGAACACTGGACAGGACCCAGTGGGTTCTGCTGTTTGTTCTCAGGGCACCTCCCAGGTGCAGAGCAGAAAGCTGCCGCCTGGGATGGGCCCCTGCTGTCGGGGTGCTCGAGGAGAGGCCATGGTCTTCAGGCTCGTGGAGAAGCTGAAACCACAGGATCACCTGCCCTCACTCTATTAGAGGGAATAAAACATCTGTCTAAATACTAGAAAGATAAGATCTTGGAAATGAAGATATTTGAAGATATCATGCACCGAACACCTTTCCACCTGCTTGCTTAATATAATGTAGTCATTATGGCAATAAATGTTTCTAATAAAGTATGAAAATGGATTGTTTGCTTTGCTGCTTGTATGAACTCTCATTTCTCTTTTTATGATATTGAAGCTGACATTTGCCTACCCTTTATCAGTGGAATATTTAATCAAGTCCAATCTGTAAGAAGCAAGAGGAATTTTTATTTTATTTAAAAGCTGTCCCCCACGTAAAAGGCCCAGGAAATAGGACAAAGCCTGCAGAACAGGTGTGACTGTTAGGGTCACAAATGCAAATTGGGGTGGGGGCACCTCTGAAGGGAAGGGTGCCACCACCCCCATGGCTGGCAACTGGGCACGGTGACACAAAGTTTTGGGTTTTAATTCAATAGCAATGACATGCGGTTTAGGAGTTCACAGCAACCTCCGTGAGCAAGGCTGCCTTTATTTTTGTATTTGAATTGTCTCAAAAGCATGTGCACGCCTTTGGTCTTCGGGTGAAACTAGTTCATGCCATTCTCCTGCTGTAAAGCCTTCAATGGCTCCCACAGTCTATGGGATGGAGTCCAGTCTCCTGAATACAGCAGGGGAGGATATCCATAATCCACATCTAATCTCTTCTCTTCCGACGTCCTGTGGCCCACTGTGGCTCTGGGCACCTCTGGTCTCCCTCACCCTTTTGCCACCTCCGTGGCTTGGCCGCTGTTCCATTGCCTTTTACCACATAGTTCTCCTCTTTGGACGTTTGATGCACTTTTCGCCACTTCCCAGAAATGTTTCTTAAAATCAAGTGAGTGGGTCTTCCAGTTTCTGTGTGTTTGTGTAGCACCTGTAGACAACTGGCACCGTTCCCAGGCCTGACCTTACTTGTTTATCTTTTTTTCTTTTCCAGGGTAGGGGCCATGCCACATTCATTACTTAACTCTAGCACCTAACACAGCATCTGTCTGCACAGTAAGTGCTTTGAAATACTGCTGAATGGATGAATGGTTAACGAATAGTGGAGGTTTTGGGGGCAAAGTTGTACCTGACTACTTAGTGATCATGAGTTTTTCAAGTAGTTGATTTCATTTATTCTATTGCATTAATTCATTCAAGAGGCGTATATTTTTGTTGTATTAGTTTATGCTTTGGCATGACAAGGTCTAAGAAACAAATGTTGACCGGTCTTAGCTTCATTTCATGAGTGCTGCTGCTTTTCCTTGGTTTACAGGGATGCCCATGGTTCCAAGTGAAACTGCTCAGGGATTCACCCGGATTCACTCCTCCTGTGGGGGGGTGAGGCCTCCATTTCAGATGCTCTAATAACAAGTGCTAATTATTGGGCGGGGGTCCATGATTTTTAAACCAGTGCAGTGTAATTTATTTTCTTGTTATGCAGATAGTATCCCAGCCTTTGGAAGCAAAGCTTCCAAATTGGCCCCCATCTCTTTGAACAATAAATGCAGCCAACAGCAGGACTGCTCACCTGGCCAGCAGGGCGCGGCACCAACCATAGAGCAGCAGCTCTGCCTGGGCTACTGGTGGCTTTGAATTTTCCTCGCGTCAGCTTCAGATTTCAGAGCTATCACTTGCCCAAGGGCTGATGCAGAGTGGAGAAGACCCACCAGGAGAGGTAGGAAGCAATTGAAGCGAGAAATAGTCTCTTGCCACCTAACTGGGAATCTTTGTGATATGTGAAAAATAATTACATAACCATGATAGGAATCTCCATGAAATTTTCTATTTAAATAAAGAATATGAAATTTAAATCTTGTTTTAAATCACTTTTTGTAGCTGCTACTAACCAAACTGCAGAGTTTAAAATTCAACGATCCAGGGGAAGGAGTTCTAACATGCAGACGGTTCCCAGCACTTGGCATTCCCGGCCCATGGCTGGGGCTGTGCCCAGCCTTCATCACCTTACTCAAGGAGCAGCTCGGGCTGTCTCTGAACCTCGGTTTACCCATTTGTAAATCAGGAAAGGGTCCTTCCTGCCCCGAAACACTGAGAGTCTACCTCTGGTGGAAAGAGGCATTGGTGGATACCAACAAGAGGATGAGAACACATCCGATCCAGACTGACCTTTTCAGAGCTAGTCTTCTTGCCAGGGCACTAAGGAAGCCCCCACAGAATCCACATGGTACCTGCTGAAGTCAATTCCTGGGACAGCTGGAGGGATCCCTCTCCTGGTTGCAGATAAAAAAGGGGCGTGTTTGTATTGGGGTCCTAGGGCTGCCGTAAGAAAGCCCCACACACTGGGTGGCTTAAACAACAGAAATTTATTCATTCAGTGCTCTGGGGTCTAGAGGCCTGAGATCAAGGTGTTGGCAAAGCTGCTTCCTTTAAAGGGCTGCGAGGGAGGATCTGTTTCATAGCTCTCAGTTTCCGGAGTTGCCGGCAACCTTTGCTGTTCCTTGTCTTGTAGAAGCATCACCCAAGTCTCTGTCTCCGTCTTCACCTGGCCTTCTCCCTGTGCTCATGTCTGTCTCTGTGTCCACATTTCCCATTCTTATAAGGATGTTGGTCACATTGGATTAGGGCCCATGCTAATGACCTCATCCTAATTTGACTGTCTGCAAAGACCCGACATTATTTATCATTAAGATTGCTTACAGTCCTGACAAGTTGGGGTGACTGAGCGGAGCTTCCAGCCGCTTCCTCTCTCTGCTGCAGCAGCCTCTCGAGGTTACCAGCTGCTCTCAGATCCATCTTTCCCAAGCCTGCTTCAAAGGTCTACCTCCTGTCCAAGCCCCTGCAATCATCCCCTATTGCTCAGGACACCCTTCTGAGCAGGGCACCCCTTAACCTGGCCCATGGTCCTTTCCCTGTTGTCCCCAGTATGTCTTCTGCTGTCATCAAACCACTGTGCTCAGGATCTCCCGCCATCAGCGGAGGCTGCTCTTCCTCCATGTATGTCTTGTGTGGACATTGCGTTCCCTCGGGGGCCCTTCCCACGAGCCCTTCTGCACCATGATTCCCGAACCAACCACACGCTTACCCACGGCTGTTTGTTACTCTGCCAGCGGGGCGGGTGCTCTGAGGCTAAGACCAGAACTTCAGCCACTCCCAGGATCCCCTGAGTCCCGCAAACCCTTGATTGGTAGGTGGATCTGCCGCTGCCCAAGACGGACCCGCCCTGGGACACGACCGGGCGACTGCTGGTGTAGAAGCCCGGAGGTGGCCCTGCGCCCATTCCCACCACATCATTCCCGCAGTGGAAGAGTCTCAGCTGGGCGTGCAGCTCCTTCTGGAACTCTCTGTCCTGCGCACTGCCCTGAGCGTGGCTGAGGCGGGATCCCAACTGCATCGTCCGCTCACATTGTTCCCGAGTCACCAGTGTGGCTGGGAGGTTGATCCTTTAGCAGAATTTACACCACAGGACCAACTCGTTCCAAGATCTTCATCCTGTTCGCATCACTGTGGAGTTATTTCTGTTAGAAAGTGCAGGTTCCATGGATGTGAACGAAAAAGAGCGTTGAGAAGCCGGATCTCCCAGATAAGCTGACAGGACCGGCAAACTCCCGACAGGAACTTGTATCCCCTGGGCTTCCAATATTCAGTGTAATTAGTAATTGCCCTAAATTATAGCCAAACGAGAAAATTGTTTGTTGGTAAGCAGCAACTAAAATAAACGCCTCTATCACCTACACATACCTCTGTGACCTTGACACGGGCCTTCCTGCAGTGTCTTCCCCGACACCCAGGGGAAGTGCCGGGCATTTCTCCTGTCTCTCTTCCTGCTGCTTCTCAACACCGAGGCCTGGTCTGCCCTCCACAGCCTCCAGAAGGTCCTCATTTAAAACTGCAGTTCAGGACAGCCCCTCCCCGGGGCAGGGACTTGCACGCACCACCCATGGTGGATGATCTGCCGGCTTCATTCCACGTTCCGTTTCCCAGGCTTCTCTGCCATTGGCAGTAGCGCCATGTGTTAGGTCCCCGTCACATTGAAATCCCGCCGGCCTCTCCACGTTCAGCCTGCTGGCCCTCATGGTGTCCTTGGACAGCTGAAATGTCTGCCTCACCTCCTCCATATGACGACATCTTTAGTGCCCCTCTGCCCAAGTCCTGGCTTCTGACGGGCCAACCCCTGTCCACAAACTGCTCTTCAAATTCTAAGCTCTCTGTCGGCTCAGTACCTGCCTCAAAATCCAGTCTGTGGTGTTAATTTTCCTCGGCAAACGCGCTGCCTGTGACGGAGCATCCTGCTCCAGTGCAGACGTCCTTCCATCTGGAGGCTCCGACGCAGCCAGGGCATCCGTTCACTTTTTGCCACCATGTCACAACGCAGTCGTTAATCCTTCCTGCTTTTTCATGCAAACATTTGTAAACCTACATCGCTCCCATCTTGTGCTTGTGTAATTGATTTTTTAAAACCTAAATACAGAGCTTTCTATGCATCCCTGTTGAATTTTATTTGGTTTCATGTCATTCGACCTGGCTTGCTCTTTTTGAGCCCTGTGCTGTAACGGGGCATGGTGGCAAACCTTCCCTCTCCTCGCCGTTGGCCTACAGATTTGATATCTAGAGTGTCTGGGAAATGACGCTCTAGGTCAGGTCAGCACAGAGCCTTGGGGCCAGCAGCACGTCAGGGCTGCCTCCCGGGCGGATATGGACCCGTCCATCAACACTGCTCGGCCAGGTATGGATCCACCAGACTGCGCTGGGCCCGGCATGATTCCCCTGTCTAATTCATGCAAATATGTTAATATAACAATTGGGTCTTATCTGGGTCCTTAAAACACCACCAGGAAGTGAGTCAACATGAATTAATTCCAATTTTATTAAGGAGTGCGCAAAAGACCGTGGTTTTGGGCTCAATTCCATTTCTTTGAATTTGGATAAACTGCTTAATTCAATTCTCTGACTTTGTTTCCTCACTTGTAAAATGGAGCTACAACTGTCTCATGTTTTATTTTTCCTATCCTTGGTCATTTCAGCAAGGCCAACTCTCACCCAATCCCCATTGGCATGGCAGAGGGAGCCCACTTTGAGCCACAGCCCAGGTCTTCAGGATTCTCCCAGAACACGCTGCTCAGTCCCCGGCTGGAGACACCTGCTCATCCCCCAGCCTACTGAGCACCCTGCTTGGGTCTCTGTTTCTCTTCTTCTTGCCAACCATTTCCGGCCCTCATCTCTGGTTTATGGTCATAATTACACAGATGCTCCTTGACTTCCATGAAGATACATCCCAATAAATCCATCATAAGTTGAAATATTGTAGGTTGAAAATGCATCTAATATACCTAACCTACCAAGCAGCATGGCTTAGCCTAGCCCACCTTAAATGTGCTCCCAGAACACCTACGTTAGCCTACAGTCTACTTTATAATGAGGTGTTGAATATCTCCCATAATTTACTGATGACTATACCAAAAGTGAAAAGCAGAATGGTTGTGTGGGTGCTCAGAGTACGGTTTCTAGCGAACGCATGCAGTGGGAAAATCTTAAGTTGGACCATCGCAAATCAGGTACCATCTGTACTGCCAGTTCCACAACTTTTGGCTATATAACCTTGAATAAGGTCAAGGTCTTAGCCTTGCTGAGTTGATACATTTAAATCTGTGAAAAGGAGAAAGCAGTACCTCTGTGGGTAAAATTGCAAGCACAGTGAGTCCCGCCTGGATCCCAGGCGAGCAGCAGCAGAGCTGGCCTTCTGAACCCCCTCGAGCCTCCGGGTGCCCAGCTCTCACCACTCCCCCACGTGGCCTGCCAGAGACAAGTATTCTTTCCAAATCAAGGTCATTTAAGGTTATGACATTGTGCCTTCTTTCTCAGAACAGTAGCCAAGAAAAGCGAGTGTGTGTGTGGGGTTGTTGGTGCGCTCACAGGTCCCGTGACAGCACTGACTGTCACTGTTCACCTGTCCTCCGTGTCCAGAGTCAGGCCAGGACTCCAGAGTGATGGCCACACTCAGTTTACTAGTCTGTGGTTTTCAGGATTGGCTCTTTCTTCTTTAGGAAGGGTGACGTTCTTTCCTGTTTCAGGCACATTTGCCATTCTCCGTGATTTCTCAAAGTGTGCCGGCAGTAGCTGTGGCGTCCTATCCGCAGGCTCTTTCCATGCCAGCTGAGGTGTGCCTGGAGTCTTGGAGACAGGTGACGGTTTAGCAGCCGTGAGGTCATGGGACTGCCAGGTGTGGCCAGGATGCCTGTGAGGTTCTGAAGGGCGTCAACACCCCCCCAACCCCCAGCTTCGCACCACGTCATCTTCCCTCCATCCTACGCCCAAGCAGGGCAAGTGCACGGCTGGGTCAGGAGCCTTGTCCCGGGCTCCACAACCCCCACTTGGGGGATCCTCTTCCTCCTGGGGAAGCGTGCTCCCTGCCCACCGTGCAGCCAGGCTGGGGTGGCTGTCTGGGGTAGCAGCAAGGACCGGAGCATCCTGGACATTGGGGCTGGAAGTGCCTGGGCGCGCCTAGTCCAACCTTTTCCTTTTATGGAGGAGTAAATGGAGGAGATTCAAATCCTCGCTTCTAACTGCCGGTAGGCCTGGGATGAAGCTGTTTCCGGCATCACTCTGCAGTGCTCTTCGTGGCACCATTTTTATATTTCTCAGACATCCCAGCCCGGAACACAAATACTCATTTACAGTAATTTACAGTAATTACTTTTACAGTAACGTTGTGAGTAGCGCTGGTGCAGGGTACTGGCGAGGGGCAGGGCTCAGGGTTTTGCAGGTGCTCTCTCATTTAGACCGTGTGACACCCACAGGGTAGTGCCACGTAGGGGTGGACACTATTCTGAACTGACCTGCCTGGTGCCGTAGCCCGCTATAGCTCGCCGTGTGGCCCTGGGAGCAGTGGACAATGTCTCTGTGCTTCTGTCTCTCACCTGTGGAGCAAGGACAATACGGGGTCGTAGCGGGGCACAGTCTGTGGATACCGACAGCCCTGGATTTGGGTGCAGGACCCTGAGCCAGTTTGTCACTCTGTGGCCCCCATCTCTCACAGGGACACGGCAGGGAACCGGGCAGAGGCTGGGCTCCCTCCAGGGCACCGAGGAGGGCAGGGGCGAGTCAAGTGTCCTGTGTGTGGGCGGTGTCTGGTGGCTGCTGTTCCACTCCACACAGGGCCTTTTTCCTGTCCGTTGTGGGTTGTCCCCCAGAGTGGCTTTGACTCTAGGGGCAGGACTCGACCACCTGCACACTCGTGGGCTGCTCAGTGGCATCTCCTTGAGAAATACGCATTTAAATATGAACCAAAGAACAGAATTAGGAAGGTGACCTGCTGCCAGGGATTTCACAATGGCTTCCACAGCCAAATAGAAGTGATTTTTGGATTATGCAGCATTTTGGATTTCCTGCGATTTCCTGATTCTGATATCATGGGATGGTGCCAGCTGGGACAGCCCCTCTCTCTCCTGCCCTCTCTCCCGTCTTCTCCGCAAATGCTGGGTCTGGCTGTGCTTCCCTGTCCGCCTGCGAAGCGTCCCCCCCGCCTCCATTCTTTGCACTGTCCTCCCCGCCTCGCACAGATGACCGCTGTTCCCTCGCTGGGGGGACAAGTCCAATTCTGCTTCCCAAAACAGCAGAAAATGGTTCCAGCCACCATCACTCCAAAATATATCCTGGCGTGAACACGGGCCTGGTGTTTGTTTCCAGAAACTCTGGGCTGGGGAGTCAGTCAGCTCTGCCCAGCCCCTGCCCAGTGAGGGAAGCTCTTCCTGCCACCACTGGTCCTATGTGTCCGGGCAGGCATGGCGGGCGGCTGGCCCAGGACCGCAGGACCACCACAACCTCTTAAAGACTCTGCCGGTGCCCAACAACGATTTGAAAAAAATCCCTCTCTAATTGGCTTTTCCTGATTTCCCTGAATTGCCACCTGATTCACAAAGTGCAGGTCACCGAGATGGATCTGAGCGGCTCTCCCGGTTGCTTTGATCATTATCATAAAAACTTTGCTGTGAAACTTTGGCTGCGAACACATGGTAGTAATTTATCACCCTGCTTGTAGATCCTCTTAAACTTGGCATGGTCCCGCTTCCGCCCCCTTTCCAATGTAAATGAGACCACCATACCACACTGAGGCTGGGAAGGGAAGGCCACCCCTCGTATTGTACAAACAGGTTAAATCCCAAGCCAACATTTCTGCAAAGTACGCAGGATCCTGAAAGAACAGTCGCACTTCCCTGGTAGGAGGGCCTCTGTGAATGGGGATAATGCCTTCACCAGATGGAATAAATATTTGCTCCCAGTGGGTGGCACGAGACCCGGCTCCCCTGTAGGTGGGTGTTGGGGGCTTGCCGGCTGGTGGCAGGAGCCTTCCTCCTGACGACACCCCTCCCAATGCCCATGGGGATAGGCACAGCGTTCCACGCACAGTGTGAAGATCTGCTGTTTGGCCTACTCCTTGATTTCAGGTTGAGAAATAATGATGCAAAGAGACGCTGGTCCCTGTCCGGCTACTGGGCCCTGTGCAGGGACCTCCCCTCTGTGGCCCCAGCTTCTGTGTCTCTGACATGGGGAGGTGGCGGTACGAAGTACAGTGTCTGTTAGTAAGTCTCTGTGAGCCCCCGAAGCCCTCTGGGGTGCACGCAGCTCCTCCCTGCCAGTGTTGTGCTGCCTGGCAAAGCTGAAGAGAGACCTTAACTATCGGCCTGGGCTCAGAAAACCACCGCCCACCACATCCCCGTTTTCCACCTGGCCCCATCCAGCGTCCAGTGTGGACACAGCCTCCCTGAGGAGGCCTCGCTTAAGGGTCAGCATTTCACCATCCGCAGAGAAAGCCCTGTTGGAAGACCCATGTCGGTTCATGTTTCCATTCCTTCCCACACGTCATTTCTCCCTTGCTCTAGATAAGTCTGTGACAGATCTTCAGCTGCCTGTCAAGGAAGACTCTTGAGGACAGACCGTAGGTTAAAGCTGGCTGGTCTGACTGCTGGGCCCAGGAAAGATGTCAAGCTCCTTGACAGGTGTCTGCATACTACTGGGAACTGTCAGAGGGACAGTCACCTTCCTTGTTCCCCCAGAGTCTCCTTCCTTCCCCTCCACCTTCCTCACCTTCCTGGACCCTCCTGGCATCCAGGCAGTCCTCCACTTCTGGGGCCTCTGCCACACTCCTCCTCCACCTGCTGGGCCTGGGCTGCCTTCTGAGTCCGTCCTGCCCTTGGGAACTAGCTCTGGAGCCCTGCACCTGTCCCAGGCTGCCGGGAAGCAGGGTGCTCAGGGGCAGCTGTGGATTGACAGTCTGTGGAAACTGCAGTGGCTACCACAGAGGGCGGGGAGGCCAGAGGCCACATGGTAGACCTCCACCATTGCCCTGCCCCAGCCCAGGGCGGGGACCCTGGGTGGCTTCTGGGAGAACCTAAGGGCGGGGGTGGTGAGGAGGTCTTCCCAGGGCCATACGAGGAAGAGTATGCTCCAGACAGGCTGTGGATTGAGACTTGGGACAAATCGTCAGGGTGGGGTGGGGAGTGACAGGGAGAACAGCGCCTGTTCCAGCACCTGGGGCCTTGCCAGCTGTGGTCATTCCGTTGTACACGTCGGCTGGGCCAGGCTACGGTGCCGCCTGGTTGATTTTGCCAACATTAGCCTAGGGGGCTCTCTGAAGGTGTTTTGCAGATGCCAGTGGATTTGAGTGAAGGAGATTATACTCAAAAATGTGGGTGGGCCTTCTCCGAGCTGTTGAAAGCCTTGAGAGCAAAAATCCAAGGTTTCCCAGAGCAGAAGGAACTGTGCCTCAAGCCCGTCCGGGTTTCCAGACAGCCAGGCTGCCCTGTGGGTGCCAGACTTGCCAATTCCATAACGTCTGTCTCTACACGGATATGCAGAGATGGGGACTGCCACCTAACCACGTCTCTCTATCTGCACACTCATCCTACTGGCTCTGCTTCTCCGCAGAGCCCTGCCTGACGCATCAGGATGGGCAGCACAGGTGGTCACGGCCCCATTTGGACCTAACACGCTGCCCGGCACCTCTGCCAGGTTGCAGTGGCCTGGCACGGTTTTATTTCACAGATTCTGCTCCAAAAATGTTTTCTGTCTCACAAACTCTCAGCAGAGGAGGCCTCAGCTCAACTTCTCGCTGCCCAGCTCCTACCCTCCGGAACGATGCCCCACCTGCATCCGCAGACCCCATTCCCCTCCCGGGCTTTGCCCGCCAGGCCCCAGACAGGCGGGGGCTGCCACTCACGCAATTATTCCTGTGGGATGTGGAATGCCTTTGAAAAGCAGCCTCCGGATGTGACCCTCGAGTAGTCTCCACGAGGATAGTATTAATAATGGGAACTTCTACGAGAAGCATCTTCAACATAAGACGCTGGCACAGTGACAAAACATGAAGACTCTTCTTTGAAGAGCCCCACTCGCCTAACCAAGTCTGTCATGTGGCCTTTCAATAAAAAGGAAGAGAGTCCCGTAGGCTCATGTGGAAGAAATTCAGAACTTTGAGGTTGCCAGCTAAGTATCGATCTTCAGAGAGACCCGGCCCTGCTCTGACAGGCACAGAGGAGGAATGTTGATTCCAGCCATACCACAGCGAGGACACACATGGTAATGGTGGTGTGCAATTACCACGGGCTCCCGCGGGAGCCGCCAGCGCGTCTCAGAAGATCGCAGAAGAATGCCGTGCTGACTCTCGCAGAGTGAGGTTGGGATATTTGTCTGTAAATCTCACGCGATCTTGAGATAATGCCCCAGCTACAGTGCGATCAGTGAGTGTCAGTGAGCGTGGAGTGGGTGGCTCGTGTGGCGCGGACGCTGTGAAGCTCTTGTTGCCCGCGGAGCGCAGACGTCTGCTGAAGGCGTAACCGGCTTGTGGACTGATTCCAAGGGCATGAGAGGCGGCAACTGGCCAGCCGCACCGTAACTCGTTAGGAGTATTTTACTGAAGTCAGGAAAGATTATTGTCTGGAGCAAGTCTGCTGTAAGCCCGGGGTATTTAAAAGGGAAAAAAACAAAACAAAACAAAACAAAAAACAAACCTTACCTCTAGCACGCATTTAAATAACAGAAATTATGATGGAAGTAATATATTCTTAAAAGATTTATTTTTATCAGATCATTCCTATGTGTCGTAAGTACAGGGAACACTCACACTAGCTAGCTAAGGATGCGATCAACATTTCTACGTCTCAACCACATATTTTTTTCCTTTTAATTAGCCTTCCCTTTAATGTCACCCATTTTAGGATGCAGCTTCCTAAAGGTGCAGACATTACGTGAGGGCACAGTAACTATCAGTCAGCGGCCTCCAAGGGCGTGGGGAAGCTAGACCCAGGTGGCAAGAAGAAAGGGCATTAGATTATTACAAATGCAAATTTTCTGAGTGAAATTAAATTCCTATACTGTAAATCAGCACCTCCGGCAGCGGGGCGGATGCTCGAGGTCAGGCTGGACCCCAGTCTGGAGAAGGGTTAAGACCTTGCAGCTCGCACGCCTGGAGGCGACGCACGAGTTCTAGTGGTTCTGTCCCATTCCCATCCACACGCCAGGTCTCCACGCGCAGATCCGTGTCTGCGTCTGCAGCCCCACAGCCATCCGCACCGACGTCCACGCCAGCATCCCGTCCTCACCCCTCCCAGCCCCTTCCCACCCCATCTCTGTCCCCATGGTGTTCACGTCTGTGCCCATCTCCGTGTCCACCCACCCCCATTTCTGTGTCCTCTTTCCGTCCACGTCCCATGTGCAGTCACATCCACAGCCGCAGCCCTTCCGTACTCACACCTGCGTCCCGTTGCATACCTGGTGCAGACGCGGCGTCGCTGTGAACCACGCAGTGGTCCGCGTGCTTTGGGAAGTCGGCAGGCGGATGGCAGTTGAACCTGCGATGTCTCATCCACACGAGTTTTCTAATTAGCCCCTGGAGAACCTGGTGGTTCCTATTTGATAATTTGACCCGGTCTGCAAGATGAAGGCAGCTTTCATTTTGTCACCGCAAATGACTGAACCCCCTTATATCTGACGGCACGTTGACCATGACACGAGTGTCAGGCCTGGCAAAGTTTAAATGACTGAAAGCAAATGCGAATTTTCAAACAACTTCTGTGGTACATCTGTCCTTCCCTCTGTCCTAGGCTTTAATTGGTTCTATCCAATCCATCACCTTCGGCTGCTTCTGAGACTGTGGGTCACTTTGGGACATTGCGAGGGAGCTGTCCTCTTTCTCAAGTCATCTTCAGATGCCCCAGGCCTTAGAGAGGCTGGTGGGAGAGCTGCTTTGCCTCTGTGGTGGGATGCCGCCTGCCCCAGGAGCCCACAGGGGAATCTAAGGATTCCTTGTCTGCAAGGGACAAAGTTGACTTGTTTACCAGAGACGAATTTGTGAGCACTGAGGTAAATTTTAACCAAGGAATTTCCCTTGTTTTGATTTGTGGGCAGTTGTAAGACGTGCCAAAGAGTATTGCCAGGTTCCAGGACCATTTTGCCCCTAACCATGCCACGGCTTACCCAAGGAGAAACCGCACAGAGGAGTAATTTAGTAAGAGCCTCTCATTTAAAATGCCCTTGGCTCTATCTTACTTTTCTCCTTCACAGAATATAGTTTTCCCCGGATGTTTCCACAAATATGTAGAAAATGTTGGCACAGAAAGAAACATTCAGATATTTATCTTGTATTTAACAACATTAAGAGTTGCTTGAGTGTTTTTGTTATTTTAATTTTAAGGCTTGTGGTCTGTTGTTTCGTGTGAGTGAGAGATAGAAATCTCTCTGTGGTTTAACTGATAGGATGTTTTAAGAGTTAAGAAGTTAAAAGAAAAACAAACAACAAACTTGGATATGAGCATTCACTCTTCCTGACTCTCTTCCTGTTCCTCTACTTAAAATTCATACTAAAAATTTTGGAAGTTGTGAATTCACCGGCACGTGGGGAGCCAAGTGGCTGTGCCTGGGCTTGGCAAATGAAACAGACATCTTCTGTGATTTCCTGTGTGACGTGATGGTGTTTTATTTTATGTTGAGAGAAAAATGGTGTTTTTATCTTGAGACATCCTCTAATCATTAGGGATATATTTTCCAATCTTCATTTCTCATAACTATATGTTCCTCTTGCGCTCTGTAATGTATTTAGCAGATCAATGCTTATTGGATGTGAGAGTCTATACGTTAGTGAAGTTGGGAATGCAAGAGAGAGTTGCTGATAGAATTCGTTTTCAGAAGCAGTTTAGTACATCAGATTTCCAACATGCTAGATTCCTTGAAGCTGAAATAATTGCCAAAAGAAAAAAAAGTCAATCCTGACCCAGGAACTTGGGACTTGAGTCAGTCTGTGTCACCTGCAGCACATGGAGTAGAGGTTTGAGGGTGTTTGGCAGCCCAGTGCCCACAGGGGAGGCACCTCCTGGCAGGAGGGCTAAGGCTCTCAGAGCAGGGAGAAGGTGTCCAGATCTATTCCGTGGAGGGCATGGATGGCTGGAAACTTCCGGTAAATTCTCTCTCTGATCCCAAGCTTCTCCCTCTCACCTGCTGTCAGAAGTTGGGGTTACCTGCAGGGACCATGGGCAGAGCTCAAGGCTTGGAAGTGGTTATGCAATCTCTCCCCTAACGCTGTGGAATTCACACATGTTAACACCAGGTATTTCTGTAACAGCAGAACCAGCTCAATCTGGTTCAACTTCGTCTAATCAAAGTTGTGACTTGTTTTTCAATTGCCATGAACCCCCCAGGTTATAGGTCACATAACGTGAGCATGCCCAGAAGAACCAACCATGCAACCATGGGCAGAACTTAAGTGCTCAGTCCAAGGAATGGGGACTGAATTAAGAGTCAGACACAACATGGCACGATCCATGATCCAAGCAGATGGAGCCCTGGCATCACCCCATGGCAGGATCCAGGCAGACCATGCCTCATTACCCTCTGCCTATGAAACCTGCCCCAGCCCCCAGCTCAGGGAGAGAGAGTTGAGCCTTTCCTCCTGTCTCCTCACCAGTCAACTTGCAATAAAGCCTTTCATTTCTAGCATTATGCTAGGGTGTGGGGGTTGTCCCTGCCTCCCAGGAGAGCGGAGGCTAAGAGGGGAGACAGATGGGAAAGAAACAGGAGCCTCAGTCATGGTTCCCAGGGAGGCGGAGGCACCTCTGCCTCCAGGTGAGCAGACGTTAGGGGCAGACAGAGCAGCGTTAAGGAGCATGGAATCATGTGGTAAGAATACTGTCCATGGGGATTCTCTTTGAGTCCTTCTGATAAGGGCGAAGAGAAAGGGTCTAACTTGAGAGTTTCTTTTTCTAGAGTGCAAATAGGCCTTGCCAGCATCTAGCTACGATTTTAGCAACGTTGCTTCACTTTCATTTGCACAGTTTCATTTTAGGTGATTAGGGCCCCATTTATCATAATGATGTAAAGCGTTTTATTTTCAAAGTAAATTTGAGTAAAAAATGAATTGATTTCTGAAAAATGTGCACTATAAAATAAGAGTTCAGTTATGTGGAGATGTGGAAAGGCCTGGAGGGAGCTGGTGATGTCAGAAGTCTGGGAATCACTTCAGTGCAATGCATTGGGCTTTAGGGTTGGATGAGCCGGTGGTTCAGGAAACCTGCCCAGAGGAGGGGCCGTCTCAAAAGAGAGTAGGCGGGTGTGTGAGCCAGGTCAGAAAGAGGGGGCGGCACCAGCCAGCACCCGGAAGTAGGAGCCGTGTGCTGCAGCCAGAGGTTTGCAAGTGGCTCGTGTGGCTGAGGCATGGTGTGCGCGGAGGGTGGGGGAGAGGCGGGCCCCCAGGTGCGGGTGCAGGGGGGCCGTGACCCCTGGGTCTTAGGCAGTGGAGTTATGTGGCGTCAGAGGTGTATTTGGGGAAGACTTCTCTGGCTGCCGCGTGGAGGAAAGATGAGGAGTGCCGTGGCATGCTGGAGGAGTTCTGGTTAGGAGGCTGCTAAGATAAGGCAGCACTATGAGTGTCCTGCAGCTGCTGTAACAAATGACCACCACCTGGGTGGCTTCAGACAGCAGAAATGTATCCCCTCAGTGCTGGAGGCCAGAAGTCTTCAACCAGGGTATCAGCAGGAGCCCAGCTGCTCATGGGCTCTAGGGGAGGAATCTTCCTCTTCCCACTCTCCGTGGTTCCTGGTGTCCCTTGGCTGTGGCTGCCTCACTCCCATCTCTGCCTCTGTCATCACGTGGCCTTCTCCCTGTGTCTCTGTGTCGTCTCCTCTTCTTATTAAGACACCAGTCATTGGATTTAAGGCCCATCCTAAATCTGGGAGGATTTCACCTTTAACTGGTTACATCTGCAAAGACCCTGTTTCCATATGAGCTTTCAAGTGGACATGAGTTCTGTGGGGGGCTGCTCTTCATCTCGCTACACCATGTGGGGGTGATGGTGGCTGGGCTCAGGTGGTGGCCTGAAGTGGTGAGGTGTGACAATCGCAGAGAAGTGGAATCCCAACAGCAAGAAAGCCAGGCGCCAAGCACACCCCCGCCGCCACTCAGGGCTGGTGACTGGAGCGCCAGTTAGCAAACCAAAGCCCGCAGTGACTGTGCACCCACATGAGCCTTTGCATCCTCCCTCCATCACCGAAGGCATCTCACCCAGGCATCCCTTAGCGTCCAGGCCGTTCAGTCAGAGCCTGTCTGCTTGGGCACAGGCATCAAAGAGCAGACGTGGTTCTGGCCCCTCTTTGCAGACTGTCGCCTCACCACCAGAGCGCTCCTGGGTAGGGCCCACAGCAGGCACAGACACGCTGGTGAGGAGCAAGTGCCCAGTGAGTGACCCCGAACGAACATGGTAACTGACGGTGGCAGCCAGGCCCTCGTCACGCTGGGGCTCATTCCTGGGGAGGTTGGAAGCCAGAGCTTATGGCCAAGTGTCTTCAGCCAAAAGTGACCATTGTCTTCACAGGACCAGGGCTTGGCCCAAGCTTTATGACTTGGCTTTTCACCTGTGGAAGCAGAATTCCAGGGGGCCGCAGAGGCTCCCTGTGCCAGCACACAGGCCCTGTGCGATCTCCTCCTCTGGAGAGGGGAGGTCCCGTTCTCCAGGGCACGGATTCCGGGGCATGGGTCGGATGGAACTAGGCAAGAACTGGGTTTGGGCAGATGTTGAGTTTGAAATATGGGGCGAGGGTGGCAGGGGTGGAGGGGATTGTGCTGGTGACAGCGTGCTCTGGAGACAGCCTGTGCTCAGTCAGGTGCCCTCCCTGCTGCCTGCGGCAGGGACTCAGCCTGGCTGGGCCTCCCTTCCTCTCAGACTTTGTCAGGATTGATGAGTTAACTCAGGCGAGGCACCTAGAACCCACTAGGCACCTGCTCAGTGCTCGAGAGGGTTACCTGCTCTCGGATTCCCGCCTGGACCTCACGCAGTGAGCGGGTCAGCAGCAGTGGCAGAATGAAGTCCTGGGGACAGACGGGGTCCTGGGGTGGGAACGTCCTCATTCTTACAATCTCCTGTTCACGAGATTCAGTAATGGTGAAATAATAAAAGAGATCATTTGCTTTACAGTCCCAAGTGTAAAAGTTAAATGTGACCATTACTGTACTGTTGGTCATTTCCCCAGGATTTTAAACCTGGGCCTGCTTCACGTTTCTAGACTTCTCCTGGCGCATCACTGCCTGCACTTCGAGTTTACTTACTGCTGATTCCTCAGTTTATGCCCTCCGTGTCCTGACTCAGAAACCTCAGAGAAAGTCCACTGGGGGCTTTTGTGGTGTTCCTGGGCCATTTCCAGCGGAGGAGTGAAATCGACTCTCATAATTCAGCCACAGCTCGTGGGGGCAAAGGCCAGAGCACAGAGGGCCGTGTCCACAGGTTGCAAAACATCCTTAAGAGTTGCAGCAGGAATAAAACACCATCATTTTATCTGATATATGGGTGTATATGTGCACATGTATATGCATATACATGCATATACATGTGTGCACAGGCACATACAATACACACACATGCATACGCACACACAACTTCCCCGGGATGGTAGCTGTCTCTTCTGCATAATCAGCTCTCCTATTTGGAAATTCCCCTTGGTCGTGACACAGCCATTTCTAGGACTCTGCCAGGGCACCTGTCTGGCTCCCTGTTGTGTGCCTGCCACGAGCAGCCGTCAGGGAACACGCTGCCCCATCCAAGCTGCTGTAGACTCAAACCTTGGAGAGTGTAACCTAAACATTTGCATCCCCATAATGTTTTGAAATAATAAATAAATAGACTCAAACTTTGGAATGGGTGATAATTTGGGACTCATAAAGTTTTGGGTTGGGCTAACAAGCTGCAGTAACCCCTAGATAAGCAAGGAGGGTTTTCTTTAACTATATGCAAATGCAGAAGGTCTCAGCTAAAGTGAAATCCCAGCCGATGTCAGAGTTTGCTAGAGCAATACGGCCAAGTATGAAATATGTAGCTTAATGGACTGAAAGGGCAAAGGCATAGTTCAAGCATGTTCTCGCGAATTTGGAGACAGACAAGGATCTCTTGAACCAGAATCAACATTACCCAGAATTTGAACATTAGCCATAATAGAAGTATCAATTAGAATTCCAAAAATCACAATAATATATTTTTCAAGCTTTAATGCACTCAGCACCCTGCGTACGTATTAGCGCGATTCATGTCTTCTGGCATATTCTTTGCTTGCGTACGTATGGTACAGTCTGGATTTCAGCAAGTCGAAAGAAAATCCTTGCATAGTAACACAACAATTGAATTTTCAGCATATAAAGTAAATTATTAGAATCAAAGTCCCTGCAGTCTCATCAGGATTATTCAGAAAATTTGAACTCACAGAAAACAGGGTGTGTCTCCAAGTGCGTGGCACCCGTCTGTTACGATAGTGCACTGGTGGTCCTCAGGCTTCCTTCTTTGATTAATACGTCAGTGTTTTTCCTGCTGGGTCCTGCTGTCTTTGCTGTCTGTGACCATAGGGAACACTTTGGCTGTGTTGGGACTGGAGTCCTAGTGTCCACACACCACACGGGGACCTGACGTGACCGCTACCTCCAGGAGGGTGTCTCCAAGGCTCTGCACACTTTCTGTGTTAATCGGGGCCGTCTCAAAACCCGAGGTTGTTGTCGTCACTTTGGCGTGGGCTTTCCTTGTGACTCAGCAGTGGGGTACGCAGGTATCCTGCCGTGTACCCAGGTTGTGCGCTCCTTGTGTAAGGATGAGAAAAGCTGTTTCAAACCGTGTGTGAATAGAGTCCTAAGTGTGGTGGGTTGAGCTGGTAAAAATAGTATTCAGCTCAGCACTTTGGCAAAGACGATTATTACAAGGCAGACTCATTTGTTTACCTTCCCGGCTGGAGAAGACACATGGAGGTAGTCGGCCAAGAAGAGGAGGCCGGGAACGGGGAACAGGGAACAGGCTTTGGCTCCTGGTATATTGATTTTGGCAAAAATGCCACTTGAAAAATTATGCCTCAGATAAAAATAAATTATAATCTACAAGTATTTGAATGAGAAGGGTTCCCTGTGAAAACTTAATAAATGAATGCTAATTCAGTTACCAGTTTGTAGCCATGAAACATAACCAGTCATGTTATTCTGTGGAGCTTGTTTTGGAAAAGATTGCACAACCCATGAAGCAATTCTTCACAAAGTGCATAAAACTGTCAGCTTATGTATAATTTATACAGTGAATGTTAGTTATGGTCTATTTAATAGTATTTAATGCTGTCATATGACATCATTCTTTCATTTACCAATTGAAAAAAATAAAAAGACCAATCAAAAACATTTTAGAGAGTAAGAAATATGCTTATTGAATTTGTTAAAAATTGTAGAAGATGATAAACAGATTCGCTGGGGGAGGTATCCTTAAAAGATTTTTGCAGAGAGTTATTGTGGCGGAGCATGTACGGTATTTACTCTACAGTTATTTTAATCATAATTTACTTACTGCGTATGTGTTATCTAACATGCTGCTAATGTGCCTTAAGCAATTCATTTTGCCGACAGCACAATAAATTGCCATATAGCCCTGGCCCTTTATTAGTAGCGATGATTAAATCCAATTTTAGTTGTACTTACTACATTTTCTCCACTGCCTACAGGGCATCCCTATGGGGGAGAGGAGTTGCTGCTTCCATCCTTAATCTTCCCATCTTTTAACCAAAAATCCATTCTGCACATTTTCAGCAGGATATGTTTCACCTCTGTTTACACTGACTCTGTTTTCTATCAGGTAGGATATTTTTGGTGCCGTGTGAGAAAGCAGAACAAAATGTTTGAAAACGTCGTATTAAATAAAATATAGCCCATGCTCTGTCTCTGTGCAGTAAAAGCATTGGATAAAAGAAAACCTGCCCGGTGTGTGTGTGTGTGTGTGTGTGTGTGTGTGTGCACACATGCATTCCTGTGCTGAATCGTGTAATCATTGACTTCATATATTATGGGACCAGAACATTCTCCTACGTGAACTCTGTGGGAGAGCTCTCATAAGCTATGGAATTGTATTATTTAATTCCACGAAGCTAGTCGGGGTGCAATTTGTGTCAAATGGATCATAGAAGACGAAGTTACAAATTGCTGCGTGTCACAAACCCTGGCCCGCGGTCCTTGGACTTGCACTGGTGGGAGGGGACTGCCTAACGCAGCTGCAGCTTCCAGGCTCTGAGCTCACACAGGGTGTGTGCGATGTGTCTCGGCCCCTCATTGTATCTGCGGATGGATTTCCTTGCCTCCAAGTTTGGGTTTGATCCAGGGGTCTGTGCTTAGGCTGCAGAAGACATTTTGCAAGTTGCACCTGAGAGTTGCGGGATGGGCCCTGCTGGAAGGCAGCTACTCAGACAGAAATCCAATCCGTGACTATCGGAAGAGGCTGAGCCCCCGCTCTGGTGGTCCAGATGTCCAGCAAAGTGGAGGGTTCACGTTCTCACCCCAAATTCTGACATCAGGTAAATTGGCTTGTGCTGTGGCTACTTGCAAGGCCCTCAGCAAATGACCCCCAGGCAGTGATCTTGCAGGTCACCCTCACTGGAGCGGCACCTTAGGGTTTTAGAAAGGCCTTTTCACTCTTCACAGGTCCAGTGTGGTGGTACCTTCTGCACTAGGGAGAGTGAGGGAGACACACCCAAGCAGTTTCTCTGCTGTTCCAGGCTATACCCAGGCCTGGCTTCCAGAGGTGGTACAGTGCCCCAGGCAGGGGAGACGGCACTGGCAGGCTCCGAACCATGTCCTACCACCCTGCCTTGCTGGGAGTCCCTGCAGAGGGTCCTGGACCAAAATGACTCCTATGGTCCTGGACTGTCCAGTTCTATCCTGGGTGAAGCTGGGGAACAGGCCGTGATGGTCCTTTCAGCTCCGGAGGCTCTGCCCACATCGCCTTTGTCCATCGCTCTGTGCCTGTCTTCTTCCTCTGTCCAGTCTAGGTACTTTGCACCTGCCAAGGACTTACCAGTTCCCAGGGAAGGTTCCCTCTGCCCTATTTCTCACCATGACTACTCCTGGCTTCTCCCTCCCTGCCTTTTCTCGGATACAGATGTTCCAGTACTAAATGTCATTCCTTTTGGGTCCTGCTGAGTGCAAATTTGGAAATGTGGGCTAATGGGGGATCCTGAGTTAATGGGCTTCCCCTCCCATGTAACGCTTCTCAGAGCTTTGCAGACACGCTACTTAGCCTAGAGGAGGAAGCTGAGAAGTGGGAATTTCTTGTGCAGTGTCAGGCCTTGAGTGAGGAAGAGATTTTGACGAAAGGACCTTTCAGTGCCTTTGAATTCATATCATAGATGTGGCCACCCATGTCTGCCAGCAGGGAAGGGGAGGAAAGAAGCAGGGCCCTTCCTCCACCCTTGAACACCTCTCACTTCTCCTTTCACATCTTCTCTAGCTCCGTGCACGTGGCACAGGGCCAGAGCCAGCACACCTGTGCTCTTGGGGTGTGAAGTTTGGACAGGCTCTGGGCCAGTCTTCAGCTGGCATCTGAGTCTGCATTTGAACCCTACTTCTGAGTGCACCAGGCTTCGTGACCTTGGGAAAGTCATCTATGGTTTCCTGGCCATGCCAGCTTCCCAGGGAGCTGCAGAGAGGACACTGGGGAATGCAGTACAAGCACATTGCCCACCCTGGGTGTGTGTGACATTATCACATAGCCTGGTTCACCGGGAGGTCCAGAGGACGCTGTGGTCTAAAACATCACATGGTAAGAGGCTGTTGTGTCCCTGGCTCTGGGTGAGTGGAGGGTTGCTCTGTAGTTGGCCACAGAAGGAATTGACCTGGATACAGAGGGGACCCCAAGAAAAGCCAGCACCCAGGTGAGACTGCAGATGGGAAGAGCCTGGCCTAACTCGCTCTGGGGGAGGCAGGTGGGCAAGAAGCCCCCTCTGAATCTCCCACTCTTTGGTCTTAAAATGCCAAGATATAGCCTCTCCAGGGACTGTGGAAGCCCCAAGAGGCAATTTAATTCTTTTGGGGAAATTACCCAGAAAATTACCAAGTATACCTGATAATTGTGGAGTGAGCCTTACGATGACCCACCACACCTGGCAGTGCCCAGGCAGTCTGGAGCCAGGTGCTCCCGGTGCCACCTGGCGTTGCCTCCACAGTTAAAGCACCAGTTACGGGGCTCCGCATCGAGGTAAACCAAAACTGTACGGAAAAGCCAGGATGGAACGTCACTTCTTTGTCATGTTCACATTTCTTCATTCTGAAGTTCAAAGCCACTGTCCTTCAGAGCGATTACTTGACTAATTGCATGGTTATAGCTGAGACCCAATTAATAGTTAAATGGCTTTGCACTGTTAAAATTGTACCTTCTCCAGGAGTTGGAAAGGAACAATGGCTCTGGCCGAGTCTGGTTGCTGTAATATTGATATCCTTCATGAATAGTAAAAAGATTGCTTTTTTAAAACCTTCCTTGGTTAAATTGATCTCTTTTCTACAGGGACTTATAGAAATGGGTAGCTTATGAAAACAGCCTAAACAGCGGCTGTTGGGGATGAAATAGAAGTGAAAAGAGATAATTCCTCCTGGAAATCCATGAAGCAGCAGGAAACATTCCAACACACGAGGTTCATAGAAACTTCAAATACTTTGTCTTCTTTTTACCTGGTCTTAGAAGTTAAAAATGTTGTTTGACAGTTTTTTTTCCTACCCGTGTTTTTTAAATTTCCCCTCTAAACAAAAGCACATAATATATTTTGGTGGGGCCTTCCTGTCATTAGGTGTTTAATTTCATGTGGTACATCCAGAATTGTGCCAATTAACAAATTCCTAACCTAGTAATTCATCTAAAATGAAAACAGCTCCCAGGGCTTCCCCGTAGCATCTCCAGTTTGCTCTCTGGCCTGGTGGACCAACCCACCTGACACTCCTGAAGGAAAACCTTGAAATAATCCCTGTGACAAAGGACTTGAGCGTGGCTTTGGATAACAGTGTGCAAACTGCATTTACCAGGGAAAAGAAAAAAAGGCATCTTGTTCCCCAATGTTGAGAGGTAGACAACTAACGGCGTATTTTTAATTACCTGAATGCTTTAGCAGGGAAAGTAGTCAGTTTATAGTTACCTTCAATATGTAGACTACAAATTATTAGTGCATGAAAATGGCATCCAAGTTCTGTGGCTGGGTCTAGTAATTTTGGATATTTTCCATGCTATTACTGCCTGCTCCATATACCTTTACTGGTTCTTTTTGAAATTAACTTAATGGCACTCTGCAGAGATGGACTGCCTACTGAGCGCGCGCGCCTGCCTGCGAAGATGGGCCGAGTTCCCACTGAGAGGCACTGATTTGGCACAAACAGAGAAATGCTGTAGCATTAATTTACTTGAGTATCAAATTATTCAAAATAAATAATTAAAGTCTTTTTAGGAGTCAGAGTCAATATTTGCTTTCAATATTTCGGGTCCATCCCGCGTTGAAGGGTGGGGTCCCGCTGAGTTCTGCCTCTGGAGCAATACGGCCCTAAGCTTGCCACAGGTTCTTCCTTTCAGGCATTAAATGTGGTTTCCCTGTCCCTGAAATTTCTCTGCAGCCCCCATTCTGCTTACCTGGCGAGCCATCACTCCCTCGCAGGGCGTCCTCCTTTCGCAAGCCTGGTGCCCGGGCTCCTCCTCCCAGGGGGATTTCTCCGTGGGGACGGGGTCTTTGGGGACAAAGGGTGTGGGAGTTAGAGGTCTGTGGGGTCCCAAGGAGACTGGAAGACACGTTAAGGTCGCTCTGGAGAGAAAATCCCCTAAAGGCCACTCACTAGCAGAGCCGCTGTCTGACCCAGTTAGTCCTAGACCGGACCAAACCGCATCCCCAGGGTCAACATGTTGGCCTTGCCCCGGCTGGAAGCTCTCCCTTCCTCAGATTCCCTGGGATTCTGGAGTATCTGGCCTGAATTTTCAACCATTGCTTCCATCATGGGGACCATAGTACTGCAAGTGACAGTGTAAGAGCCTGTAGAGCAGCTCTGGCCTGGGAGTTCCTCTTCATGAAAAGGTGTGGCTGTTGCTCAACTCAGCCCACTGCGTGTGTGTGTGTGTGTGTGTGTGTACACACGTGCACACACACCCTTGAACAAATGGTTAAATACTTGACGTGCACAGATGTGGTCTTCTTACCACATGAGCATTTGGGGGGCAGTGGAGGGGAAACCCAACCCTTTGCGGCTGGGTGGTCTCCGAGTGTCTGGCTGAGCCCCTTTTGAGGTTGTGCAGGGAGAACAGTGATGTGACTACTCCTTTAACTCGCTCTCTCCTCTGGCCCCTCCACTCAGCATCGTGCAGGGACCCGAGCAGAGAAAAGAGACGGCATTGATTCTAAGAGGGGCTCTCCAGTCCCCTCCACAGAGGCAGGACAATTTCCATTTGAAAAGAACGACTGTTAATGAGCTCTGTTCTCCTAGCCTATCACCCCACAAGCAAAGGGGCTGCTTTGAAGTCAACAGGGTCTATTATGGGTGAAATAAACCCCTCAGAACAAAGGGCAGTTCAAGTACAGACTTGTGGAGGCTAATGGCACATGCTCAGCCTCACCTCCGTTCCACGGCTGCTCCCCGTCTGGTGACGGCATCGCGTCCGTCTGCGGGTGTCCTTGAGTGTCGAGGCATTGGGCTCGGTGCCCCCCGGGGACCCTTCCCTGCCCAGGGCCCCTGCTCTTCTGAGCCCCAAACAGAGGCTTCTCCTGGGTGGGAAAACTCCTTCCCTCATTGTCTTCAGGTTTTAGAGAGCCACAGGTAAGGACTTTCTTAGGTTTTATCAAAATTTTCCCTTTCTAAGTATCTTTTATGCATGGGCGACATAACATAGTTGTATATTGGGTAGACTGGCCTTTTGGCTGCTTCTGAAATGAGTATTTGCTGCATGTAAGGTAAGCGGAGAGCAGCGAGCAGCAGTCATTGTAGAACCCGTCTGCTCCTCCTCCTCTTTGAGCGGGAGGAATTTGGCCTGAGATGTTAACCATTTTGGGCGTGGATTTCTTTTCCATTACACTGCAGTATCAGGGCTGCTCTGAAAGCAGACAAACACACGATGTTCTGTGCACAAAAGGAAGAAGAAAGTGAGTGGGATTCCCCACCCCCAAATCTGAGTCCAGGAGGCTGCGGCCACTCTGCTGGAACGGCCTCAGCTGCCGCTGGCGCGGGCGGGCGCCCGCAGGTGGGCGTGGGCGAGCTTGTGAGCGGCGCACCTAACACGTCCCGCCTGTACTCCGTTTCCTTGCTTATTTCCGGAACAGTTGTTCCTAGCAAGGCGGGGCGATTTTGAGGATTAAGTCGGTAAGAGGCTAGAAAAATAATGGCGTCTTTTCGTTGGCATGAAAAACTGAACTCAGAATTTTCAATTTCACACCCCTTAAATGATACGCTGAAGAGGAATGTTGTTAACTGTGCGGAAACTGGGAGAGGCAGATAAATTGCTCCTAAACCAGTGAGTATCCCGTCCTGAGGACAGGGCAAGTGTGTTAGATCAGGGCCCTGACTTTCTGCAAGCTCTCTGTGGACAGCAGGAAAAGCAATGTTCTTTATAGTTTAGGTAGAAGTGGGTTTTTCTTGCTGAACTGGAGGCAAGTGGTGCTTTTAGCAGCGACTCAGAAAGCTGAGCCTCCTAGCTGTATCCTGTCACCAAGAAATTTCTTCCCTGCGAATGTAGCTGGTCACGTGTTGCGGTCATCTTCCGTAAGCACGCTCACCTGTACTTCTCACGTACCACTGTGCCACCCCCTGGGCTTCTCTTCTCAGGACCCAATACTGGCAGGCCCTTTAATCAGCGCACGTTGCCTCCAAGACGTCAGTGACGGTGACACTGTCCCTGAGTTTCCGTGCTCGTATCGAGAGCTGTGCCACTGTCCGCCTTTCACCTTTCATCGTGAGTTTCTTCCACTTTCCACGTCATCAGTCACCTCTCCCCTTACAGCCCGGACAGGTGCGGCGATTTTCCGACGTCCCTCGCATGGTCTTCGCCCATCCCGTACTCACAGCTTTTAATTCCGCTGCATTTCTCCTTGTCGAGACAACAGAGGCCTTCCTCATGCTCCTTTTGGACACTACCCTGCCAAAGGTAACCGCCGTTCTGATTTCTATCCTCTTAGATTGGTTTTACCTGTTTTAAGACTCAGTGTGAATGCAATACGTATTCTGCTTTTTCGTCTTGCGCCTGTGGCTTCTTTGTCTCCGTGACTTTCTGCGAGAGTCGTTGGTGCTGTTGTGCGTAGCAGTGATCTGCTCTGTTCACTGCTGCATGCTGTTCCACCGTGGGGAAGAGTCACAGCATGATTACGTAGCCTGCTGTCGATGGATATCTGTGGGGCTTCCACCCAGTTTTTGATTACTACAAATGGTACTGCCAAGAATATTCTCGTGCATGTCCTTTGGTGAGCAAATGCATTTCTGTTGGGTATGTATCTAGAGACGAGTCTCTGTGTCATAGACTACACGAATGATCAGTGTCACCAGACACCGTCAAGCAGTCTCTAAGTGGCTCATCAGTTTGTACTCTCCCTAGCAGGGGTACGAGTTCTGTTTACTCCTCGTCTTGCCAATACTTGGCATGGTTTTTCCCTCCTCCGTTCTGGTGAATAAGTGGCGGTATCTGTTTGTGGTTAAAGTTGCAGCTCTCTGATGGCTAATCGTGTTGAACACCTTCAATATGCGAATTATCCATTGTTTAAACTTTTTGATAAAATGCACCTCGGCTCTTTGCTCTTTTGTTTTTTGAGGCTTTGATGTTCACAATTATTTTTCAATTAAAATTTTAAATTCTCTGTTAATTGTAGATTCAATGCAACTGTGAGAAATACAGACAGATTTTTGTGTACCTCTACCCAGTTTCCGCATTGGTAACGTCTTTCAAACTGTAGTACCGTAGCACAACCTGGGTGTTTATTTTGACACGGTCAAGATACAGAGCATCTCCATCACCCAGGGGACCCTACCCATTGCTGATCCTGGGTCACCGCTGATCCCTTTTTGTTTCTGTGACTTTGTCATTTCAAAAATGTTGTATAAGTAGAATCACACGATATGTCACCTTTTGGGATTGGCTTTTCTCACTCAGCATAATTCTTTCAAGATTGCTCCAAGTTGTACTGTAAGGCTGTTCCTTTTATTACTGAGTAGTATATTCCGTGGTTTGGCTACACCATAGTTTGTTTAATCATCCGTCTATGGAAGGACATCTGGGTGGTTTTCAGTTTTTGGCTATGAACAGGTGCAGGTTTTTGTGTGGACATAAGTTTTCATTTTTCTGGGATAATGCTTAAGAATTCAACTGCTGGGTCATATGGTAGTTGTGTGTTTAATTTTAAAGAAATTGCTAAGCTGTTTTCCAGAGTGGCCATGCGATTTTACGCTCCTACCAGCAATGTATGAGAAGTACAGGTTTCTTTGCATCCTTGTCAGCATTTGATGTTGTCTTTATTTTATTTTAGTTATTCTGGTGGGTGCGTGGTGATATCTCTCTGCAGTTTTAATCTGCATTTTCCTAATAGCAAATTATGTGGAGTATACTTAGCATGTCCAGGACAATGTTGTGATGATAGTGTTAATAGTAAACACTGTCACCTTTTTCCCAATTTCAGGAGGCAAGTTTCAGTATTTCTTCAGTAAATATAATCTTTGCTGGTGCGTGTGTATGTGTGTGTGTGTGTGTGTGTTCTTTATCAAGTTAATGAATCTCACTCCTCCTTCTAATTTGTTAATTTTTTATCATGAATGAATGTTGAATTTTATTAAATTCATTTTTCTGCTTCTGCTGTAACGATGACAGGGTTTTTCCTTTATTCTATTGATGTGGTTAATGACACTGATTTCAAATGCCACACCGATGCCAAATTCCTAAAATAAGCACTGGGAAGATGTGATACACACACCTTTTTCTTTATCACCGGATTTTGTTTGCTGATTTTCTATTTGGGATAGTTGCATCGACGCTAATTTGAGAGACAGGCCGGTAACTTCTCTTTTTCATGTTGTCCTTGTCAGATTTTGGTGTCAAGATTATAGTGGCTTCAGGAAAATGTACTGAGGGCGTGGTTCTCTTCTGGTAGTCTTTGAAGAGGTTTGGTGACATGCATGTCATTTCTTTCTTAAGAGTTTAGAAGAATTCATCAGGGAAGTCATCTGGATACTGAGTTCTCCCTCTGAAACGTCTCTGAACTACAGATTTAATTTCCGTAATAGACGTTGAACCTTTTGGATTTTCTGTTTCTTTCCAAGTCCAGTTTGTATGTTTCAGTGAATTTGCCCGTTCCACCTAAATTCTTCACGCGCATTGACGTAAAGTTATTCAAAGTACCACGTTACCAATCATGTTTGTGACGTCTGAATATCTCTTTTAATGGCTCTTTTTTGTTCCTGGTATTGATATTATCAAATCTCTTTTTTCCATTCAGCATCACTAGATCCATTTATATACATCCTTGGACTTCCCAAAAAGCCAGCTGCAGGCTGCATGTATTTTCTGCTATATTTGCTTTGTAGTTTACTGGTTTCTGCTCTTATCTGTCTCTTCATTCTTTTTCTGCAATATGCTATTAAATCCATCTATTGAATTGTTCATTTCTCTTATGCTTTCTGTTCTTTGGGCTCAGTTTGCCTTTTATTTTTAGACTCATGAGAATGGGTACATAGATCACCAGTTCTCAAAGTGTCTTCTCTGAACCCTGGGGAACTCCAGGATATTTTTAGGGACTCCATGAAGTGAAAAATATTTTATAATAATATTGAAACAATATTACAATATTTATTACCCTCTCTACTGTGCATTCATTTGCACTGATGGTGCAAAAGCCGTGCTAAATAAAACTGTCAGTGCCCTACTTTGAGTTGGCATAGTGGCAACACACTGTACTAGTAGTCAGTATCTTCTTTCATGCCATTTACTTGCAAAGAAAATGCTAGTTTCCATTAAAAATATATTTGATGAGTACCAAAAAATTTTGATTTGAACAATCTGAATGTCAAAATGGGAAGTATGCAGAAAGCATTTCTGCTGCACACTGAAATCCAATAATTGCCTCAAAGAAAAGCACATCGGTGATTGTTTGAAATGCAAAATGAACTTGCCGCTTTTTTCATAAATTTCTGTTTCTTCATGAAATTAACTGACACATTATTGTTATTCTAACTTGAATATTTGACAGACATTTTTTCAGAAGAGGAATCAAATGAGCCTGTCACTTTGAGGAAAACCACTGACAGAGAATATTTGTTGCCAATGATAAAATTCAAGTATTTAAGCAAAACTTAAAATTTTCAAGACTTGCATCTACCAACTATCAGTCCACCATCCTGGTTTGCCGGGGACCGTGGAACTTCCTGGGTAGCAGGAATTTCAGTGCTAAGATTGGAATAGTCCCAAGCAAACTGGGAAGGTTGTTCCCACCAACTATTAGCTTGATAGCTTCACAATACTTTAAGACTTTTATGATGGGTTAGGTAACTATATTAATGAATAGAATTTAAAAATAATGTGTAAAGACTTATGTAAACATTAGAAGGATCTGCATAGCTCAGTTAATCAGTACTCTCCAAATGAACATTACCTGATTTTACAAAATCATGGGTGGGTGAAAGATCCAGTGGATGTGTAAGATAGAACAATATGTTTAATGTAGCCGAGTACCAAAAAAATGTATTCATATGGGTTCAGATTCCACATTGCAGTTAACCTTTAAGAAACTACACCTGCCAAATTTTGATGTCATATCAAAGAGGCTATATACAATTATCTGACAAAGATATTAAAATACTTCTCTTTTCCAACTAAATATCCGTGTGAAGCTGGATTTTTTTATATGCTTCAACCAAAACAAAATATCACAACAGCCTGCGTGCAGCTGCAAGTATGAGAAACCAGACGTCTTCCATCAAGTCAGATACTACAGAAATTTTCAAAAATGTAAAACAATGCCACCCTTTTTACTAAATGTTTTGCTTTAGAAAACATAATTATTTTCTTAAAATTATGTTATTTATGTTAACATGTAATGAATTTATTGTTATTTTTAAATGAATTAATAAAAACTTTAAAAATTTCTCAGGTTTAACTTAGAATATGGTAAGTAAGGATGGGTATTACCCACATACACAAAGTTCTTTGGAATCCTTAATAATTTTCAGGACTACAAAGAGGTCCCTCAGACCAAAAAGCTTAAGTACTTATGGCTTATATTATAATTTTTTAGCCTTTTCATGTTTTCAGCATATGCATTTAAGACTGCACATTTCTTTCTAAGCACTACTTTATTAGCGAATTTTGGTATATATTATTTTCATTATCAGTGCAAAATATTTTCTAATTTTCATTATAATTTATTCTATGAAGTTTTAAAAAGAATTTAATTGCTTAGTTTCCAAATAATTAGAAAGGGATTTCTCTTTTTTTCTTTTATTTCAGCGTATTACAGGGGTACAAATGTTTAGGTTATGTGTGTGCCTTTCCTTCCTTTCTCCCTCCCCCCTTCGAAGTCAGAGCTTCAAGCGTGTCCATCCCCCAGATGGTGCGCGTCACACTCAGTATGTGTGTGTATGCCCATCCCCTCCTCCCCTCTCCCATCTGCCCGATGCCCGATAAATGTTATTCCTGTATGTCCACTTAGGTGTTGATCAGTGAAAACAATGTGCTGGTGAGTACATGTGGTGCTTGTTGATCCATTCTTGGGATACTTCACTTAGTAGAATGGTTTCAGCTCTACCCAGGAAAATACAAGAGGTGCTAGATCACCATTGTTTCTTATAGCTGAATAGTACTCCATGGTATACATACACCACATTTTATTAATCCACTCATGTACTGATGGGCACTTGGGTTGTTTCCACAACTTTGCAAAGACACCTTCGAGTGCAGGTGTCTTTTTTATAGAGTGTCTTTTGTTCTTTTGGGTAGATGCCCAGTAATGGGATTGCTAGATCATATGGTAGTTCTACTTGTATTGCTTTAAGGTATCTCCATATTGCTTTCCACAGGGGTTGCACTAGTTTGCAGTCCCATCAGCAATGTAGGAGTGTTCCTATCTCTCTGCATCCACGCCACCATTTATTGTTTGGGACTTTTTAATAAAGGCCATTCTCACTGGAGATAAGTGATACCTCATTGTGGTTTTGATTTGCATTTCTCTGATGATTAGAGATGTTGAGCATTTTTTCATATGTTTGTTAGCCATTGTTCTGTCTCTTTTTGGAAAGTTTCTGTTCATATCCTTTGCCCACTTTTTGATAGGGTTGTTTGATTTTTTTTCTTGCTGATTTTCCTGAGTTCTAAAGAAAGGGATTTCTTATTGTCTTTTTGGTATTGATTTCTAACTTAATTTAACTCTGGTCATAAAACATATTCTGTGTGATTCCAGTTCTCTGACATTTGTTGAGACTTGTTTTATGATCCAATATATAGTTTATTTTAGGAAATATTTTATGTGCTATTGTGAGGAATATATACCCTGCAGTTGTTGAGTATGGTGTTCTATATATGTCAAATAGGCCAGATTTGTTTATTATGGCTTTCAAATTCTCTATAAACTTACTGATTTACTTTATTTTTCCTGCTTTTTCTATCTTTCACTGACAGAGCTGTATTAAAATCTCCAACTAAATTTGTGGATTTCTATAGTTTTAATTCTTTCTGGTTTATTTTATATATTCTTGAGGCCATCTCTTTAGATGGAACAAATTTAGAACTGTTTTATCTTACTGTCGAACTGTTCCTTTTATCATTATGAAATATCTTTCTTTATTTCTAATAATCTATCTTGCCTTAAAGTCTACTTTTTATGATATTAAAATAGACATGTTAACCTTCATTAGACTGGTGTTTGCATGGAATCTTTCTTTTACTTTTTGTCATTGTTTTACTCATAACTCAGTTTTGTTCTTATAATTAAAATAGGCATGATCTAGCATATCTGTAAGCAACATGTAGTTAGGCTTTAAAAATTTATTTAAAAGACAGTATTAGTCTTTTAAGTGGCATTTTTATTCCATTTACATTTAATGTAACCTTTGGCATGAAGGGATTATATTTGACCTCTTATTCTTTGGTTCCTATTTGTTTCCTCTATTTTTCTGACAGCAGTTAATTTAATTATTATTCATTCTTTAATTTTCATCCTCTGTCAGCTCATTAGTTATATTTTCTTTTGTTTTCCTTTAATGCTTACTCTAGAGATTATTGGTGGGCCCACCGCAGTCTGGGTGACTTGTATATTTTTGACTTTTGACTAAATTGAGGGTCAATCTCAATTTAGTTCTTTTACTGTTTCTCCAACAATGCAAGGATCTTACAATACTTTCAACTACCTTTCTGTCCCTTTCCTCTTTTATGCTATTATTCTTATTTTAATTCTACATCTACTTCAAATGCCCAGATATCATTATTGTTGTTTTAAGCAATCATTGTTCCTTCAGATTGACTTTCACATTTACCCTTTCTGATGTTCTTTGTTTATTCCTGCATTACTAATATTCTTCCACTTAGGACCATTTTCCTTTTGCCTGAATAATTTGCTCTACTGTTTCTTTTAGTGTGGATCTACTGAAAATTAACATTTTCATTTTTGAACATCATGTGTTCTTTATTTTCAAAATGTACTTCAATGAGCCTAAATTCCTAAATTAGCATTTATTTTCTTCCAGCACTTTGAGAATTTTTTTCCATTGTCTTTTGACTTCTTTAATTTCTTTTGCAAAGACAGCTATCCATCTTAGTGTTGGTCCTTTGTTTATCCTCAGCTGCCTCTGCTTCTAAAATTTTTTTTGTTTATAATTATCAGCACTTTTAATATAAACTATTTATCTTTTTTGTGAGTTTGTAGAATGTCTTGACATTCTTCTGTAAGAAATGGAAAATTCTGAACTGACATCTCTTCAAATGATGCTTTTCTCTTATCTTTTCATTTACCGTATGTTAAACTTTTTCGCCCTGTCCCAAATGTCTTTTATGCTGTTGACAGTGTTTTCCAATTTTTTTCTGCAGTGTCTAATCTTCCATTAAATCAGTTGATTGAATTGGTAAGTTCTTTCTTATATATATTTTTTTCACTTTGACTCTTTCTTATAGCTTCTACTTCTCTGGTACAGTTCTCTATTTTTCTATTTTCTTAAACATGCTTCTTGCAATTATTAATATTTGATTAATATGAATGATTAATCCATGGATGATTACCCCAATATCTGGATCACCTGTGAGCCTGTTCATATTATCATTTTTTCCCTTGATTTTTGATAATTTATTTGTATTGCATGTCTTGCCTAATAGTTTTTCATTGAATGCCAAAACTTGCATATACAAGTGCAATGGTAAAGACCCTGGATGATGTTATCATTTTCTTCATGAAGTGTGGGAAGATGGCCATGAACCCATCAAGGCCACTCTGGCTTTGGAAGGGCGGACTATTTTTGGTTGCCGGTGCTCCTGGGCTGTGGTCCTTCAGAAATCTCAGCTGACAGACTGCAGTACTTACCAGGACCCCTCCTCCTTAGTGGGCTCTGAACTTCCATTTTTGTGTCCCCAGGGCTGTGAGACTGCCAACATCCCTGCTTAGATTTTAAGCCTCTTAGCAGCTGCTTTCCTGTCAGTTTCTCTTCCTCTAGCCCTGTGCCTGGGAAGCTTTGCCCCAGCGGGAATTGGGCACAGAACATAAGGCTTCCTTCTCTGGGGTTCCCTTTACACTAGAATCTTGGCCCCTCATTTTCCAGCTGCACTACACTTTAATTTTTGTCTTCTCAGCCCATCGAGACTTTTCTAGGCAACCAGTTTTCCTGTCAACTCTGTGTCCTGTGCTGTAAATTGGCAAATTCCCCAGTGGAAGAAAAGCATCCGTGAGTGGAGACTCACCCAGTGCTTTCTTTTCCCTCTGGGATCTCATGCCCTCAAGTCCTGGCTGTCTTGATTGGTTTCCAATGTCTTCAAACAGATTTTTTTTTGTACCCAGCTTTTATAGTTGTTCTCAGTGATGGGATCACTCTGCTACAAGTCACCCTGCCACAGCCAGAAACGCAAGAAATGCTCATTTCTTTGTAAGAGTTTCCCAAAATTCCCTTTAAATTTTGCTTTGGATTCTCTCTGACCCTAGGGGCTCCTACTGGAATGCTCCTGGGGAGGATGGGCTGGGTTTGTGCTGGGGCTTGATATTTGAAAAGGGGTCATATCCTGTTTGTTTTTATGTGGCTTTTCCTTCACTAATTTAAATATTCATTGATATGCTTAAAATGCCAAATTAGGGGTTACACTCATTCCTCAAAGTGGGGCCGGGTGTGTAGGCTTCGCAGCCTCCATCTCAGATGGAGAAAGAGGAATTGCTAGCATCTTCTCTCGGGAGAGTTGGACATGGAGGTAGTGGGACCCTGCGCTCTGGCTTAGCTGGACATGGGGCAGGCTGGCTGACCATGTGCTCTGGCCTGCATGGGCAGCCCAGTGCCTTGGCTTTTCCTCCCAGTGGCTCTCTTAGCGCCCAAGCTTCTTCCTGGGCAGCTCCCATGCTCCCTGCTGCCCACTTGGGAGACGGAGGGAAAGCACGTTTCCTCTGGCGACTGGTGTCTCTGGTTTTGGGCTCTGTCTGAGAGCACCAGCTTGGTTTTAACTATGTGCAGTGTCTCAGTTGTCTGCTTTGGGTTTTAACTGTCAAAACAAACCAGTTCTGGGTCATTACCCCACGGTGCCAGCCAGAATTATGGTCCTGGCGGTTTCTCCCTGTATCCCTGGCTCCCAAACAAATGGGCCCCAGATCTTTGCTTCTGTGTGACCCCGAGCATTTTAAAGCCCGTGCTTTCTTACACCAGCCAAAGTTACCATAATAACAGAGCCCATGCTTATTTTTCAGCTTTGTCTATTCTTCCTCCTGGCTCCCAGGCGTGTTGAGGTTGGCTCCATTCCATGGCCTTCTTTCATCTTGAGCTTCTGGCACCCGGTGCTGGAAATAAATTTGAGTTGCCACTTACAGTTGGGAAGCTGGGCGGTACGAACCAAGGATGAGTTCCCTTAAAAAAATGTCCATTTTTCCCACATTGCAACCTGACTTTACCGAGTGATGGGGCATTAAGCTCATGGCACACAGGGTGGGGCCGTGGCATCTCTGCCATGGGCAGAGACCTGTGGCATTTGACATGGTCCCAGGACCCCCTTCCTGGAATGGTCTTTTAATCTGTGAAATGAAATCAAATATTGAAATGCAGTCATCAGATATTAAGAAACCAAGTAGATGGTCTAGACAATCTCGGAAGTGTGTGCTGTGTGCTTCCTCAACACATCCACGAGCTAGGTCTGTGGTGGGCAAGGAAATACTCTTTTCAGAAGGGAGCTTGGAATCACTGATGTTTTCTTGTCGCAATGTAGCTGTTGCAGATTCTCCAAGCATCTCTTGATTTCCATCACAGTGTACTGCTAATACCACGTCCAGAATTAAAGGGTATGCTACCTTTCAGAAATGTCTTCCCCTGAGTCCCTGAATTCTGTCCAGGTTAAAACCCGAGTGAAGATGGCTGAGTCTCCCAGGCCCAAGGAGGGAACACCAGTGTCCGCACGCAGTACCTGAGCCGGTCAGGTGGCTCTTGCAGCATTTAAAATGCAGCAGGCCTTCTTGCGTCGCGAGCCCAGAGAGCAAACTTAATTCATGGAGCATGTATCAGGCGTCTACTATTTTATGCCCTGTGCTTGCTGGTCCGCGTCGCCAGGTGCTTCTCCAGGTCCCTGCGTCTGCACAACGCACTGTCACTGCCCAGCCGGGAGCGCAGTGCTCTCAGAGCTGATAGCTCGCTGCTCCGGCCAGTGTCACTCGGGTCCCGTCCATCACAATCACCTCCCTGAGGAGTAGCAGCATGGTGCGCCTGTCAGCCTGAGAAAGCCAGGCACACCGCGTAGCTCAGCTCCTGTGCCTGGCTTCTGCCTGTGTGCGCACACGCACACTGATAACTCATACACACACGCACATGGCACACACTTGTGTACACACACGCACATAGATACACACTCGTGTACACACAAAAACACTCATGTACATACACACGCACAGATACTCATATACACACATGCACACAGATACTCGTGTACACACAAGCACCCACAGATACACACCCATGTACAAACAAGCACACACAGATACACACTCATACACAAAAACACACAGGTACACACTCATACACACATAAGCACATACAGATACCCAAACACACACAGATACATACTCATACAAACACAGATACACACTCATGTACATACAAACACACACATACATGCTCATACACACACAAGCACACACAGATACACATGTACATGCAAATGCACACAGATACCCACTCATGCACAAACACAGATACACACTTACATACACAGAAACACACAGATACACATGTGCACACACAAGCACACAGAGATACTCATGCACACAAACACAAATACATACTCGTACACATACAAACACATGATACCCACTTATATACACGCAAACACACAGAGATACACACTCATGCACATATAAGCACATACAGATACCCATACACACAGATACATGCTCATACACACAGATACACACTCATGTACATAGAAACACACACAGATACACGCTCATACACACAGGAACACACAGATACACATGTATACACAAACACACACAGATACCTACTCATACACAAACACAGATAGACACATACACAGAAACACAGAGATACACATGTGCACACACAAGCACACAGAGATACTCATGCACACAAACACAATACACACTCATACACATGCAAACACATACACACTTATATACACACAAACACACACAGATACACACTCACACAGATACAGACTCACACATAGATATACCCAGACACAAATACATACAAAGATAGTAATACAGACACACACATAAACAAACAAGATACACACTCTTACACACACAGACACAGGCACACACAAAGGTAAACACATATACATAAACACATAGACACCCATACGCACACACATAGACACAACCCAAACACAGATACATACACAGACACACAGTTGCTCACACAGACACATATACATGCACACAGGTGTACATGTACATACAGACACACATTCACTGCAGACACACACACAGACACCCAGAAGCACCTAGACACGCATGGGCACACATAACACATAGCCACACACAGGTACTCACAAACAACACAGACACACAGAGACATGCAGATACATGCACATACAGAGCCACAGACACATATACCCACACACTCACACAGACACATATACCCATAGACATACATACATAGACGCACGGACACACACTCACAGACACACACACACACATGCAAACAGACACGCACGGGCACACGTGCTCACAGAGATACACTGAGACACAAATGCATACAGACACACAGACACACACTGAGGAGGGGCGGGGAATACGGCTGCCTGGAGGGAGACACATGTGAAGTGGACTTGGTGTCTGAGCCCTGTCCTCTCAGGGGCCACCTCACCATGGGGCCATAGGAGCAAACCCTCTGGAGCCACAGCCGGTTCATCAGAGAGAGTCCAGTGTCTGCCCAGGGCACCAGAGCAGCCCTCTCGGAAAAGGCCCAGACGCCGGGACGAAGCAGACGGGCCGACTGCAGCACGGGCGCTGCCGTTCCATGCTGGTTGCTCAGGCACAGGGGCCGAGACGGAGGTGACACAGCGCGGGGTGGACAGCGATGCCCGCGACTCGAGGGCCGAGCCTGAGCCGGGGAAGGGGCCGGGAGGGGCCTGGCGCCGGTCGTCCCAGTCCTCCCTGTGAAGGAAACGGGTCATTGTGGCCATTGCTATGGCCTATTTCTAATTTTTGTAATGGAAAGGCATTTGCAGCAATGGTAAAGAAAATCAAAAGGACATCAACAACAAACTGATGATATCCTCATCACCCACGCCCGCCCTGGCACCGTGGGGCCCAGAGCAAGAGCATGCACGGTCACCCACTCGCCGCACGTCCAAATATTGAAAAATCAAAAATCAGACCAACCCAGCTGTTGAGGGAAATGGTGTTGCTCCCCCTCCTGTGACAAGCACACTGCGGCCAGGCTAGGACTGAGAACCGCTGGCCGCCTCCGCCTTGGTGCCTGGGTCTGGCATCAACCTTTCCCCCAGGCTGCGTCTTCCATTGGGAGGATACTACCCACGAGCTTTGTCGGCGCCTCCCTTCCATGGTAGCAGTGCCTTGGGCCACCCAGCCTCTGCGCCAGTGTGCCTGCAGGGAGGCCTGCCTTCAACAGAGCAGGACCACACAGGTGGGCTTGGGACATGTTGGCAGACAGGCCTGGGGGCAGGCAGTGGGGAATGACTCCAGGTGGGCTTGCACCTTGGGGTCTTCATGATCTTGTCCCCTGAGCAGGTGGGGCCAGAGCAGGTCCTTGTAAAGTACAGGGTGCAGGGCAAGACCCCTCTCTCCCCACCTGGAAGGTACCAGCATCGTAGAATTCAACTCTTCTCGTTCTCCTGCGTCGACCTCCAACCCTGCTCGGTGGCACACCCGGGCATTTCACAGGGCTGAAGCTGGCGTGCGCCAGTGAGAGTGTGTTCTCACTTTCCATCGGATCATAAATATTTTCTTTGTATCCACGTAGTCTTGATAGTTAAAGTATTTTATTTCCTTTATTACCTTAGAAATATATAATCATTGTAGATAAATAAGGAAATACAGGGAATTATGAATAAAAGAATTACTGTATATTCCCAGAACCCATAGATAGGGGATATTAACATTTTGTATATTTCCTTGCAGACTGTTTATGATACATATTTATATATATTTTTCTTTTCAAAAACAGGATTTCCCTGTAATTATTGTTTTGTAGCTTGCTTTTTCTGCATTTACTATATCTCAGATTTCCCCGGGTGAATACATGTATTTCTTCAACATGTTTCTTAATGGCACTTGCTGTTTCATAGTATGGCCAAACAACAATAACGATGACGGTAATAATATAATAAAAACCGTCTGTGTGCGCAGCTGTGCGTGGTGCATTGTCTGAACCTTTGTGGTATTTCTGAGAGCTGGGCATTGTACTCACCTTCTGGATTCTCAGGACACCAGTGGACACAAATTTCTGTGTATTTCTGAGTTTCTGATATTATAAATGATACTGTGTTGAACTTGATGAACACAATATTTTTTGGACTTAGTTTTCCTTCAGAAAAATTCCTAGAAATAGAATTATAGGGTCAAAAACTATACATGCTTTAAATAAATTTTATGTGCATTGCCAAATTTCCCTCCAGAAAGCTTTTACCAATTTACACCACCACCCAGCAACACACGAGAATTGCCCCTTCGTCCCACCAGTCTAATGCAAACGTTGGTATCGGCATTGAAAAACAAGGCAAAACGAAACACACAAAGCTCTGGTAGAGTAACGAGGACGTAAGAACTCTGGACAACTTGGTACTGACCCTGGCTGCCTCCTCTCTCACAAGTCATTGCCTGTTTGCATTTCTCTCTTGTCAACCATCTTGCCTGCTTGTTTGCCCATTTTTCCACGTAGGTACTTATCTTCTTCTTATCGATATATTCTCATCCTTTCCCTCATATTAAACTTCCAAGCCCAAATGTCCTCCTTTTGCCCATCCCTGGAAACGTCTTTTGCCTTCCTGTTTGGCCGCCAGCACCCTTTGCCATCAGGGTGTGGCTTTGACTTCCTCTCGTTTTCACAGCTTTAGGTCCAAAGGACACCTGGTTGCACCCCAGGTTCTGCCTGCAGGACCTCAAGCCTGCAGCAATCAGTGACTTGTTCCGTAACGCCTGTGTAGACCTGTGTGTCTCCAGTGCCCACCACAGCACCGGGGACCCTAGGCTTGGGGTCCTCCGTGGTGTCCTGTCTTGCATACCTGGGCTGTCCATAAAGGTCTTCACACCTGTGTGTTGGCTTATAAAAGCTTATTGAGGATTTGTTGAGAATAAGAAGGCATGGCAAAGAAAAGAATACAGGAAATTGGAGTCTCGCCCTCCTTCCCACCCTCACTCTACCGCATGATCTTTGCTAGCTCACAACAAGCAGGAGGCCAACTGTATATCTGAACTCAGAATTATTTGGGACAACAGGGGAGATGGAAAATCTAGTATCAGAACAACCTGCAAGACAGAGGAGTGAGGACTGAGTCTACAGTGCGCTCACTCTGGAAGCACTACCCTGTGCCGTGTGGGTGGGTGGCGCGAGTCCCCCACTCAGTCTATGGGCAGATCGTGCCCCGGGAGCGAGGCTTTGCCCGCTTGGCCCCTTGAGGATCGGAGCACATTGTGAGAGCTGCTGGAGGACCCTTTTCTGGCTTTATCGCCAAATTCGGGTGAAGGAAGGGAAAAAAAGGACTACACCCTCAGCATGGGTAGCCTTGGTCCCACTGCAAGTTACGCTAAGCACCCCAGCCCCAGATGTCTGGAATGATCCACCATGACCCTGGGTAACTGAGCCCATTCCATCATGTCCCCTCTCTGGCTGGTTTCAGAGAATTGCTCTGTTTTCCCACTGTTTTGCAAATGCATGAAAATGACTAGAAATTTTAGTCACCATGTGAGTCCTTTTATTGCAGCTGAAAAGTAGGGAGGGGCGTTTTTAGTTCAAACAAATGGCATTGCAGGCACAATATGTTACATTAAGAAAGGCTAATTTTGTATTATTAAATATAATCAGAAACACAACGTGAGGCTCTCGTCACACTGACACGGTGTGCCAGGTATCTCGACACCACTCAGCGGGCTGCCTGGTTTGCACACTGCTTAAACTTTCTCATCAATGAGTTTTTATATGATAACCAGAATATTAAAAATATATTAAAAGTGGCCTCATGCTTCTCAGCAAACGCAAGCTTGGGAGCTGGGAGGTAGCTCCCCTTCGCCAGAACCGCGGGTTCCAAAGCTGCAGCAGCCACTCGGAGGCTTCCTGGATCAAGGCTGAGCTGCAGGCTGCTCTGCGCTTCCCACGTGGCAGCCCGTCATGATCCAGCAGTGTCCTTAGGCACAGTGGAGGAGACACACTCTCTGATGCTAACAGCTATTCTTTGGGTGGCAAAGCTATAGCTGTCAGTTACTGACTCCCTGCCACCCCTTCCCCCAGCCCTGTTTTCAATATCTCCCCGCTTCTACCCCCTACACTTTGGAAGGTTCTGGAAGGTTTCTAAGAAGACTAGGTTTAAGTAGCTACACAAGTAGTTTTTTCTGGATGTGGGGATTTGTACCCATTTATTTTCTACAAAACTAAAAAAAAACAAAAAACAAAAAACACCAGGGTTCTTTTGGGAAAAGGAGAGAAAACCAAAAGATAGACAAAATGGGTCTAGTAATCCCTGTTATCCTCACTGTTTTTTAAGCAACAAGAGATGCTTTGAGCTCTTTGTAAAAACAGGTGTGATGGTCACCTACCTGGACTACAGGGGATGCCCAACCCCTATTCCTCTGAGAAGTCACCCCAAGGTTACGTGACCCTACTTGGCAAAGGCGAAGGGATTCTGCAGGTGCAATGTGCCTCCTAATCAGGTGATGTGCCCAAGTGGCCTGCGTGAATCAGATGAAATCCCTTCAAAGAGGACTGAGGCCCTTCCCGCTGGCTTTGAGGAAGTGAGCTGCCAGGTTTTGAACAGGTCCCTAAGAAGGGCACCTGGCAGGGACTTGTAGGGCCTCTAGGAGCTGACAACAGTGCCCCTGACAGACAGCAAGAAAGTAGGGACCACAGTCCTACAGCCAGAAGGAACTGCATTCTGCCAACAGCCATGTGAGCTTGGAAGAGGACCTCAACCTCCAGAGGAATGTAGCCCTCCCCCACACCTTCATTACAGCCTGCGACGCCCTGAGCACAGGACCCCGCTGAGCCTAAGCCACACCTGGACTCTTGACGGTGCGATGATAAATGTGTGCTGTTTAAAGTGGCTAAATTGTTATGATTTCTTATGCAGCAAGGGAAGCCTGGCACACTTAGGAAAGAGTGGGTACTTCTGCACTTAGGAAATTGGTCTGTCCATTTCTAGGATGGTTGTATTTTTCTGGCCCTGGGAGGCTGTGTGGCGCTGTGCATTTAGTTAGGCACAGAGAAGGGACCAGGGAGGGTCAATGGCCCTGAGTTTACACCTCCCAGTGCCAGTGTAGGGACAAATCTCCATGGAGACTGTGAGAGACACGACGGGAAACCAAAGGTGACTTGAACTGAACAAGATTCCAGTGTCTTCTCAGAAGTGGTTCTGGTGAAGTGTCACCAGGAAAACCTTCCAGTTTTAAAATACTATTGTTTTCATTGCACACTTTCATTCATCGTGGCAACACGTTCTTTTGCCAAAACAGAGAACAAATGCAACCTTTGCAAGGTGGAACTGGTTGTGTTTATTTCAGCCAAGCCAGGGGTCTCATGGTCACGACACTTCTAATAAGATCTTAATTTTCAAACTAAAGTTGTTTATTGGTGGCCTACTTTTTTCAACACAGTAGCATGTCAATAAATTGGAGAATATTTCAGTTTGTTGGATTTCTCCAAGCATTCTGGAGAAATCCTTAGACAATTTGCCATATAGACTCAGTTAATTGCTTTTATACAGTAGAGCTATAGCAACTATTTAGATGTATCCTATGACAGGCATTCATAAAGCACAAGAAAGATGCATTTGTCAATATGGTGATGTCTAAGATAATTATTTTTATTGTGTGAATTTCCGAGTTGGAATCAAGATGATCTCAGTTGTACTAACAACTGGCATGGCCTTAACTAGTTGTCAAGAAGCAAGAAGGGAATGCTGTCTGGATAATTTTCTGATTCTCCTCAGTTCTTCCTCATGCCTGGAATATAAATCTCAGGGCACCGTAAAATTGAATAAAAAATGTAAGTTTAAATTATTTTTTATTTTAAGTCGGGTAGGAGCATAATAGAAAAAGATCATCAAAAACAATGAGAAGAAATAATTGTTAATTTCTACAGTACCTTGAAACAGAAGCCCAAGAGAATAAATGGAATAAGGATACTATTAAAATTTCCTCTTTTATTATATCTTCTCTGCCAGAGTAATTGTTGCTGTGTCCAATATATGCAGGGGACAATTTACTAGCTGTTTTCTATTAGTTTTAACATTAACATATACAGAAATAAAATGAATAGCAAGCTTTCTTTGCGTAATTAAATGACCGACAAGGCGTAGAAGCTGCTGGACCACTCTTGTAATAATATCTAAAAGCTGGGTGACCCAAATGGAAGTGGCATAAGCAATGCAAACTTCCTCTTTTATTAAAGGGATATTGATGCAGTATTATAGATTATTTTCAGGACACCAAATAGAAAGGTCCATGTGATCATTTTTCTGTAAGAATTATATATTAGTATTCAGAAAGAAAAATCGTAATATAACATTTATACGCAGGATTAGAGGTTTTCATAGATTCTTTCCTCTATGAAGTCATTGCTCTTCACAGACATTCTTGGTTTTGATTTTTCTGATGGTGAGGGGGCATGGAATGGTAAGATACAGGAAACTACTAGCTTGTCCCAAACACTGGATTTCCTTTGTGATTTTTAAATCACCTCATTAGGATCCTAAGATGTATACAAGGCTGGGTCAGCTCGGTGAGCTGTGTTAACTAAATGTGATAAATGCTAATCCAAAGTAAAGTTAATAACAGTGCATACTTTTCTTCTGAGAGCAGGCTGTGTGACAGACATTGTGATATTCTCTCTTCTCTCTGCCTGCACTCATACATACACATGTGTGCACATGTATACCCACAACACATGTATCATTTTTTTAATCCAAGAGCAGCCCTTTGAGGTAGGCACTAGTATTGTCCCCATTTTACAGATAGGGAAACAGGCACAGAAGCATGACGCCGCCAAATCCCTCCAGCGCGTTGGCCTCACATTGGAGAGCTACACCTGGAGCAGGCCACTGTGGGGTGGGGGAGGTGATTCGTTCAGCAGGTATTTACCAAGAACCCACTTGGTACCAGGCACTCGTCCAAGCATGGGCATGGCGTGATCACAATAGACACAGTCCATGCCTCAGCACGAATTCTAGATCCGTCTTGAGTATCTGTTACCTAGTGTGATATGGCTAACACCACCACCCCAGCGAAACTCAGCAAATTAATTACACCTCAGGAAGGTTAATTAGGTATTACCGGAAAATACATGACTGCCTTACTAGTCTGTTTGGGGGAGGCTCTGGGACTTGGAAAACCGGGCTTTTCCAGTGTCGATGACTACGTGGTATGCGTGGTTGAGCTTTGGTGGTGCTGTGTGTGTTGGGGCTAGTTGGCAGTTTCTTACCTACAGCCATTTATGCAGAATGTGCACAGGCTCTCCATCCGTTTCTTGGTTTTCTGACTTGGAAACGGAAAAAAAAAGATCTAGATGAATATAAAGTGTGTTTAAAAGTGAATTGACCTGTGTTTGGTTTATTAGCTAATTCAGTAAAGCCCTTCCCCATATGGTTATTAGAGGTTTGTAGCAACAAGGCTGGGCTCAAATGGTTGGGCTCATTTTTTATGACCCCAAGAATCAGGGATCTCCAGGAAGTAGCCGTTCAGTCTGGGGGATCCCTGGACCATTCCAAACTCCACATTTCTTTGGTGTCACCAGACACATTTTCTGCATTAGCCGTGTGATTTCTTCCCAACTGCCCGCACGGTGCTGTGAGCAGCCCACACTGACGCGTGGGCCCTGAAAGGCTCACAGTGGATGTGTGCGGTGCCTCCGACGGCGCAGGAACTCCTCAAAAGAGCACCGTGGCCCTGAAGACACAGCAATTCACATTTCCAATATTGCTAATAACATTTAACAAATGGAAAACCAGAATGTCAAACAAGCAATAATACGGATGGTGTTTCTCTTAGGCCGAGTAAAGAAAATCAGAGTGACTTTAATTGCTTAGAAAAACGAAAGAAAAGAGAGAAAAACCCACCGTGAGTTACGGTGACTCAAGTAAAGGGAGAGTGAGTGTAATTTTATAAAAGTAGGTGGTGACTATGCAACGTGCTCAGGAGAGGAGCTACTTTAGAATGGTGTAGTTGGCTTGAATTAACCGTGAGGGTGACGGATGGCGGTCCGCCTATGTAAATGAGGGCGCGCCGGAGACCCTGGCCCGCGAACTGCAGCTGCGCTTTAGTGGGCCATCGCGCCGTATTTCACGGAGTCCACGTCGTGAGGGGGTAGAGTGATATTTATGGAGTGCAAAGCACTGTGGGACGTTGCGGGAAACCACATATATTCAGCTTGTCAGAAAGCATCTTAATATTTCCTTCTGCAATCCCGGGACGGAAGCCTCCCACATCTAAAGCTGTCATTAACCCATTCTCCAGATACAAAGAAAGCTCCCGTGTAGCCACCAAAGCCCTTGCGCGTTCTGGAAATCCGTTTCTGACGTTGAGAGCATCTTCTGCCTTCCCAGGATCACTAGGCACTGGGAGTACACGCTGGTCATGGTTTGGGTAATCTCGTCGAATAATGCCTTCCTTGCAGTGTGTGGCAACTGGATTCGATGCTGTTGACGTAGCCCTTGTTGGGGACTTTCCCTTAAGGCTTTCAGCCCCGTGGAGAGCCACCGTCCACACAGAAGAAACAGTGACGTTTTTAGACGTGGGAATATCATTTAGGTTGTGTGAACATAATCTTAAAAGGACAAAAGCAGCGCGGGGAATACCTTGGTGCAGGTGTTTTCCAACGCCCAGACGCCCCGGGGCGGGTTCGCCCCTGGATCTTGGCTGCGGGTCTCCAGCGAGAGGGGATGTTGCGGACGCAGTCTCACATCTGCAAGCATTAATGATCTTGAAAAAACTTTGTTGTGCTTGGTGTTACCGGCTTCAAACTCTTTTTCATTATTCTAGACTTCATCCGGCACCAGCTCCAGGTTGTGTTATCTTTGGAATAGGTTTTTTTCCCCAGTTTTTTGTCTGTGGTATGTTCAAGGGGTTGCAATTAAATGACAATTCATGGATTTTCTTCCTATTTTAATTTTTGTACTTACAATGATGTTGCTAAAAAGCAAAACACAAGTGAAATGGGGAATGTGTCCAACTATCTACAGTCTGATCCAGGTATCACATTAAGAAACATTAATTCCACATTAAATGTAATCAGAAACACAATGTGAGGCTTGTCAGGCTGACACGGGGTGGCGGGTACTATAATACTGCTCAGCAGGAAGGCTTGTTATATTTTTTATATGTTAGTAGATGTCTACTTAGAATTGATCAAACCTTTGCTTCCGAAACATATATGCCAACACCTGCACAACACACCATAAACCAGACTCTCAGAAAACAATAATGATGCTTATCAGTCACTCGCCTTGAGCTCGCTTGTGAAAAACCCCCAGCCAGTGCGCTATTGGAGATCTTAAAACATAGATCTTTTTGCTGTACTGATAATTCACTCACAGCTTGAGATTGATGACTATGTGAAGTCCATAAAAGATGTTACCACTATATTTTGTTCTTATGATTTATTTTATCATGTTGTCAAGGTTTGCAGAAAACAAGAAACAAATCAATGAATGTCATGCTTAAATATTAAAGAAGGCTGTAATACACATTTTTATTCAGATGCCTGATTCAATCTTGTGGCTCAGAAAGGAGTCGTAGCAACCAAGCTTTTATTTGAATTACTTTTGGAAAAATTAATTTAGGGGGACTGTTGGATTGTGAATGGCAAAAGATAGCTAACCTTATTTGCTTACCACAGGCGAGCGAGTGGCTTTTAAAGCATCAAGAATTTGGGCTGGACTGTGCTTAACAAGGTCAAGCCTGCAGTGTGGGCAGAAGGGTATTTGGAAAGAAGCAAGAGGATGAGACTTTGCTTCAGGGAGGGGGGAAGAATGCCACGCACTTTGCTTTTGAGACGAGTCACTGCTTCCATCATTGTGTAAAATCCAGAGCACCGTCTGTTCCTAGGGCAGGCGCTGTCTCGAGTGTGGCAGACTCCAGAACCGGTGGCCTTGCCTGGGCCTCGTCAGGTAGCACGCAGAGAAGAACAGCTCCGTCTCACTTTGTTTTTCTGAACCTGACTGGCTTTCTGAGAGCGGGGTCTGCTTGTGCCAGTGCTGTCCACTCCACGTTAGAACAATCCGAAGGATTGCAGACGGCGCATTTCCAGGACGTGAGAAAATATACTCTGAACTCCAGGTTTCTTTATTTTCTTTTTCTGAAACAAGATGAACACACACGAAAAGTTCAAAAGACCTGTCAGAAATGAAAGTCCCAAGCCATGTTGTGCCCTAGCACCAGTGCGGTTCAGCCTAATCTCTGTCTCTGAACTCAAGCCTGTGCGTGCGAGGTCCTGGACGTCTTTGGATTATCAAAGAGAAAGTAATTAGGTTCAGCATCGTTTTGTTGTTAAGTGTATTTTATTGTATTCTTGTTTTGTGAAAACTGGTAATCAACACATGGTATATCTGCTGATTCCAAATTAACATGAATATTCAATTAACCACAAGACCCTGGTCTTTGACCATCCTGAATAAACTAGAGTTTATTTGAATTTAGAAAACAGATAAATTAGGAAGCGATCATTTGCATTACAATAGGATTCTTTATTCTGAGGGAGGATTCCTTGTGGGATTCTTTTAAATAGAAAGCTCTCCAAGTACTTTGAAAAATATAATTTGATTTTTAAAAAATTCTCTTCTCGTGTAGTTTCTCAGGAACATGCCTATTGTGTGAAATGAGGGGCATATCTATTTAATTTGGTAATGAGAGAGCTTAATTGCAAATATTTTGGACTTAAAAACATTCAGTCGCATGAAATTTATGCCCAGCCGTGGAATGTAAGTTCCGTTTCATTACCATTTTCTTTCTGCCTTGGCCGGCCTTAGCGCAAATCCCCGTTCTGTCGGGTCCGCTGTCTAGCCCGTCCTCGCTGCCTGTAGCTGAGCGAGAGGAAATTGTCGGAGGGCGCATGGGGTGTCTCCATGGCTGCTGGGCAGTCAGCGTCTTCCGTGTAGTGCGGCAGGGAGGGCGACGCGAGGACAGGGCCTGGGGCTCACGGCAGCGACACCTGGCGCCTCCAGGATTATTCAAGCGGTTTTGGTGGGAGAGGGGCTGGGTGGAATCCCACAAAATGACTGTTCGTTATCTCGGCTAGCTCTGTGTGTGTGTGTGTGTGTGTGTGTGTGTGTGTGTGTGTGTGTGTACGTACAGTCACTGGGATGGCTACTCTGGTGCATAAGACAATAAAGACCAGAGACGCTGGGTGTGGGGGAGGTTCTCAGGTGGGTGAGCTGCAAGGCTGTCCCGGCCGACAGGAGGCTGCCTTTGTGCTGGGGAAGGCCAGTGGGTCGGGACCAGGAGCAGCTGGCCGTGCGCCTGCCGTCCCTCCTAGTTCCCCTGGACCCGGGACTGCATCCTATGTGATCTGGCTCCTGGGCCCGGTTTCCAGAGGAGGAGGTGTCTTGCTCAGTGTTAGGGGGGCTCAGAGATGCACCCCTTCTCCTTAACACTACGCTTCCCGGGCCACATTAATAGGCCTAATGGCAAAAATGGTCACGTACTCAAATGACTGTAAAAAATTTGGAGAAGAAAAGTTAATAAGTTTCTGAGAAGTCTTGTAGTGTAGGAGCTTGTCTATTTCTAATCTGTTCAAGAACAACCCGCACGGGTTCTGAAGCGCTTATTGGAACAGACTTGGGAAAGGCTGAGTCGCCACCTGTGGGGTGTGGACAGCGGGCGGTTAAACAGTCGTTCCGTGAGAGGGAGGCTTTGTTCTCGGAACTCTTCTTGGGATGTGGGTACGTGCACTAGAAAACTTGTCGGCAGAATGAATTCCAAGTCGGAAGGTTTGGGACATTGTGAAGGGACTTTTGGGGGAAGCAGGACCCTCCTAAATCCAGAGGCCTGGCCATCTGTATCTGGGGCTCCGAGTTTTCAGGAGAACCTCAAAGCAAATTTCTCCCCCTTCCATTTTTTTCTAGCTGTCTTTAGATTCTCCTCTGTGTCCCTGGTACCGTGTTGCCCAGGGCTTCAGGCCATCATTTGGTGACCCCAGGGAGGTGGCCACCTGCACGGGAGACGCACTCCCTTGAGGTGAAGCGGGAGAGGCACTTGTATCTCTCTGACGCTGGGCCACCGCACCAGGCCCGGTGTGCTCCCTGAGGGCCTCTCCTAGAGGGGACCCAGGGGAGGAAGCGCGGAGGCCTGTTCCTTTGTCTTCCTCTTCCGTTCCCGAGAGAGTCTCTTGCGAAGTATCCACTGGCACTGTGGGCTTGCTCGCCAGTGGTGTAGGGTGGTGCTGAGCAGCTGAGTGGAGTGAGGCGCCAGTGCCCTGGGTCCCAGTAGGGGCTTCCAGGGTCTGTGTGCAGAAGTTTCTAGTGTGTCCAGTCCCTGTTCTCCCACCCAGCTTCCACCGGCTTCCTCGCCACCCGGCCCAGAGCAACCCAACGTTCCTCTGCTCTGGGACTGCGGCTGGATAGTGTAAAACTGCATTCAGATCACAACTGAGAATGGGACGGAACAGACTCCTTCAGGAATGGCATTCCAATTAGAATGTTTTCACTCAAAGATTATTCTGAACTTTAAAGAAATGAGCATTTGATCCTTTTTACCCCCTTCAATTTCTTTTCTAGTGCTTTTTACAAATAGAGGGATCTGTGAAGGACATCCACTCCAGCCTTCTTACTGGGGGACCCAGAGCGAGTAGGTGACTTCTCTTACTTAGGCCACCAGAGGCTGGGGCAGAGCCTCCACAGACCCCGGTTGCGTCCTCTGCCCACCCTAGAGCTCCACGCAGCTCGTGGGTCAACAGGACCATTGCCTTAGAGAAGCTGCATCATTCGATAACTTGGCAAAGTGGCCAGATTCTCTGGGGGCACAGAGTGTGGTGGCCAGAGCCCGGTACCAGTGGAGGAAGCGCTAGCCTTGAGATGCCCGCTTGGTCCACTCTAGTGACTTTCCTGCAAGTCACATGATCGGACAGGAGTGCAAAGACCCACCATACCACACGGGTTTGGGGAATGAGGTAACCATGCATACAGAAAGACCACAGAAACTGTAACACATTGTCCAAATATAAGACTTCATTAGTATTTTGCTCAAGGTAAACTGAGATGTAGGGAGAACCCTCAGGCAGGTGGCAATGCTAGTCCATTCACTGTCACCATAATCCACAAAAGGGTTAATACATCTGCTCAATGCCAAATCCAGGATCATTCAGGAAGGGGAACTGGAAGACCTTGCTTCCTCCCGTTCCGTAGCTACTGGGCCCCACAGTGACCGTGCAGCTGGGCCTGCCCAGGCACTTGTGACAAATGCTGCCTTCAGGGGGACGTTCCTGTGCCAGGCCCTGTGACCCTCCTCACACTGGGTCTGTGCAGGGGTGTGCACATACCCAGCCCTGGGAACCATGGCTCCGTCATGGTGGTTTTCTGTGATGAGCTTGTAACTCTAGGACTAATCACCTGGAGTTCACTCTATAGTTTATTATAAAAAATGGTTCACAAGCTGCATGCACCCAGTCGTGGAGCTGAGCAACCAGGGAGCAAGTGCCTGAACTGCTCTGCAGATGGGGGCCCACGTCGAAGCATTTGTCAGCTGCAGAGGTAACACCTGGGGGTCCCTCCCAACTCTGGCCTTTTGAAAGGGCCCAGCTTCAAGGACTCTCACCCTATAAATTCTGTTGGCTTCTCAGTGGCTTTTGGAAGATCTGAATTTCCATTTGTTGATTCGGCCATTATTAAAAACGGGACATTTCTTAAAGGAGATAGCAGAAGACCACCTGGAAGCTCACTCCTCACTTAAGAAATTGCTTCTTGAATTTATCATAAGCCATTTTCCAGTCTCCTTTCCAAGGAGAGACCCTGGGACCTTCCACAAGGTGTGTCTGGAGGGAAAACCTTGGAAGACTCAAGTCACTGCTGTGAATCTACACACAATGCCTTGAGAAGGAAGCAAAAGAAAGCCAGCGCCAGGAGTCCGGTGTCGCGTGCTGCCAGCTGAGACTTCCCCGCAAATACCTGCTCCGCTGTCCTCCCTGAGTCTCGCCGGCTGTGAGCGCTCAGAGAAGGTGGAGGACCCTTCCTTGCCATCCGGCTGGCTTCTGCTTGGCTGGGTCTCTCTTGCCCTGGTTGCCACGGGTCCTGGTGGGGTCAGCCCGGGATTTCTCTTCTTAAGCACCAGAGATGATTTGTGATTATTGGGGGAAGGGGCAGAGACCCAGGTCCCACTGGCGACTCCTTTCTGGATGAAGGAAGCGCATGAAAAGGAAAAGGAGTGAGAGGGTAGGTCCCCGGGGCTCCCTCACTAGGGAGTGTCACATTGTCACACTTGGGAGCGGCTAGATTATCTGAGGATTTGGTCCTGAGAAGGACTTTTAGACCGCGTGGATTGAAGGCCTGCAGTTCTCCAGGGTGGACATCCAGGCTGAGGAGGAGCTGTTGTCTTCTGCAGCCATCACGGGAACACTGGAACCCTAATCCTGGCCAGCTTTGTAAGAAGAAAGCTCACCTGCCTTCCCCCACTTCCTGGTGGCACCTGGAGGCTTGTCCCTGGGTGGTTATTTAAAGCCACCCACTAAGTGTTTCTGGAACCTTCCTTCCTCCCCCTGCCAACCACAATGCAGCAGCCAGGGGATGCCATGTGCCAGGCCAGACTGCTGGCCCCAGGGCCTGTGAGCTCAGTGGCTGCCTGCCCACAGCGCTGCTTTCTTCCCCAGCTGCATCTCATGAATGAGACCTGTAGGCCGGGCCAGGGAGCTTCCTGCCCAGGCATGTGCAGGCCCCTGTATCCTGTGGCATTTCTCTAGAAGCTCAGGTGCACATCTTGAAGCCTCACACGCACACATGTGAGCTCACAGCCATCTGCATGTGTGTACATGCCACATGTGTGCATACATGCACACAAACAGCTAACACTACACATATATGTGCACACATGCACAAAAATATGCAGACCACACATGTGCACACAGCACATGAGTGCTGTGCCTGCATTCCTGCCTCTGTCTAGTGAGTCATTGGTTCTTCTGTGCTGTACTTCTTGAGTGCCAGGTACAGAGTGACTCTGTACACCTAAGTATCCCCTCCATAAATGCACCAGACAATTTCTTCCATTACTGAAAAGTAATCCTGAATACCAGCGGCTGGAAATAAGGAATTGGAAGATGCTTATAAGCTGCAGGCTGAGTCTGTGGCATACGGCTACCTCTGTGCAAATTATTTTCAAGTTTTCCTGGATGACATTGGCATGTAATGTACAGGCCTTTCTCCGAAAGTCCAACACGAGTGTTCTCCTCTCCTCTCCCCTGCTTGGTGTTATAGCAAAATGGACTCTGCATTTTTCCCAGCTATTTCCCAGGCAGATGTAATCGTTGATCCAAAAAGAAAAAAAAAAATAGCCTGATGTCTACACTGCAGAGAAGAGGGAGGGGCGATCACATTGCTGTGTCGTCATCAGTTCTGGGTGCAGGTCAGTAACTGTCTCCGCTTCCCTTCCTGAGCCTTCAACCACATCCAATTAGCACTGCCCCGCCGCGACGCAGCCTGCCTCCCTTAATGAGAGCCATGCGCCCGCGGAACTCGCGCAGCACGAGCCTGTGGAGGCAGGTGCCTTCCTGGGCGCTTGAATGGGACCCGAGGAGAAAGGCCCTCCCAGCCAGCTCTGGGAAGCGGGGCCTCGGCCTCTCAGAGCCGGAGTTGGCTGGCAGGCGACCAATTAGGCCATTTCACTGTCCACGGCCTTCCACATGGATGGGGGAGAGAGGAAAGCCAGGTCTCGCCTCCTGCCACCGTGTTCACTGCCCGGCACCTGCTGACTTCCTACTGGATGGCAAATTGGAGAAGTTTCCCTGGATGTTCCGGAGTGCGGGGTGCCCCATGTTCATCTTCATGTATGTGGATATCTATGTACCAAATACACTAAAATATTCTGCGCATTTGTCCATTTCGTCTAGTAAAATGTGAGCTTCTCAAGGGCAAGTGCTTTGATGACACCCAAGGCCTCACACAGAGAAATGTCCCAATGGCTGTGGTTCATCCATGTGTCCCCCCTCCCCCCGAAGTGGCCTTCGCACGGACACCACTCTGTGCTCAGAGTGGACCCTGGTAGCGCTAGGGATACGTGGCGGGGAAAACCAATCCATGACACAGGGGCTGCACAGAAGGGCAGGGGAGTGGCTCACCACCAGTGGGACAGCTTCACAGGAGAGTATTTGATTACAAAAAGGTGACACCGGGAGAGACATGTTCTGCAGAGGTTGCAGGGCCACTTGGCCTGTTTTAGGAGATTAGGGATTGTCCTTGAGGCAGTGACGTGTTAGGGATGCTCAAAGGGAGAGTGGTTTGGGTGCAGGGTTGGGGGGTGTTCCTGGCAGAGCCTAATCCTGGCGGGGCAGAGTCGCTCTGCGTGATTGTGGGCATGTTGTCCCCGGAAGGCTTCAGGCAGCTCTGTCATGAGTGACTGCAGGGGAAGGGGAGACTGAGACCGCACAAGCAGGTGGCCACCTCCCTGGCCTCTCTTTCTTTAACTCATGGGACTAGATGTTTTCTCAGCTCCTTCCTGGTGGAGGTCTAGTGTTCTGTTCCTGCCAGGTGGCGCAGAGGAGGGTCGTGGGAGCTGCTTTTTAAAGTGTTTAATTTTTTTGGCTTCCATAGCTTTGAGCCTTGCTTCCCTTCACCTCATAAAAGCAGAGGCACTATCTATGGACCTTGTATTAGACTGGGAGACACCCCACTCTGGTCTGTAGAAAGAGGGCTGCCTGCTCCCCTGTGGGGGCCTCGCTGGTGGGAAGGCGTGTGCAGCCTGCGGGCTTAGACAGAGAGGAAGCCTCCAGGTGGCTCCAGCCCCCCAGTTTGTCCCCAGCTGTTCCTCAACCTCCCCTGTACTGGGCTGAATGGTGGCCCCAAAAGATGTGTCCACATCCCAACTCTGGAACCTGTGAGTGTCACCTCGTTTGCAAAAAGTGTCTTTGTGATGGGATTAGGTTAAGGATCTTGAGGTGTGATCATCCTGGATAATCTGGGTGAACCCTAAATCCAGTGATAAATGTCCTTTTAAGAGCCACACTAGGAGAAGAGAAGGGAGAGAAGGCCGTGTGAGGACGGAGGCAGAGACTGGAGAGGCGCAGACACGCCCAGGAGCCCCTGCAGCCCTGGGAGCTGGAGGGGCCAAGACAGAGTCTCCCCTAGAGCCTTTGGGGGGCATGTGGTCCTGCTGACACCCTGACCTTGCACTTCTGGCCTCTAAGCCTGCACTTTCTGTTGTTCTAAGCCACCCAGTTTGTGCCGATGCATTACGGCAGCCACGGGACGCTGATGCGCCCACCGCCACTCCCCATCGCCGGGCGCCGTCCATTCGTCCCCTTCTCTGTGCCATCGCTTGAGCTGTTGCCTTGGCTGAGGGCACCCACCCAACCCTTTACAGCCACCAGATGTCCTTTCCATTCCCCAACACCACAGAATGACAATTTCACTCCGCATTGTACCAATGTACCTCCTGGTTGACTCGTCTGTCTTCCCCTAGAGGGTGGGGCCTGTCTCTTCTCTCCCCACAGATAATAAAATGTCCAGTAAGCGGTAGGAGCACCACAGATGAATAATAAATGATTATCCAACCACTTTTGGTCACAGTGTGGCAGAACAGTAACAAGGAAGGTGGATTATGCTAACAGCGGATCACATCCACATGCCATCGTCCTGAGTAGCTCTGAATTCCAGCCCACTGCTGAGTTCAGCTTGGGCTTGGCTCTAACCCCATTCCAGCTCTGAGCCTGGTTTCTGGGGAGTCAGAGATGGAAATAAGAGATTTCTCTCCCTCAAAAACCAGAGTCCAGGACCTGAGACTGACCTGTAAGCACACATTGCTGTCATTAACACCAATCACTGGGTTATTCGAGTGCCAGGCACCATGCAAAGCACTTTATAGAATGTAGTTGGGGTTGCCAGGTTTAGCAAATGAAAATACAGGATTGCCAGTGGCATGTGAATTTTAGTATAAGTATGCCCTGTGCAACATTTGGGACATATTTATACTAAAATCTATTCATTGTGTACCTGGGAGGGAGTGTGCTTTTAACTGGGCACCATGGATTTTTCTGGTAGCCCCAACTTAGCCATCACAGCAGTTGTATGAAGTAAGTCGTGATAGGCTCCGCAAGTTACAGATAAGAAAAGAGATCCATGTCATTTCATTTTTGCAGCAAGTGAATAACCATTTAGCCCATGAGGTGGTTATAATGGACCTAAATCAACATGGGCTGAGCCAAAGAGCAGGTGGGGACTTCTCAGAGCGCACAGCGGGAATGCACTTGCCAGAAGCTCTGTGAGCCTGTCTTCCCTCAGAACCGAGGAGGATTTTCTGCAGGGGAGTGGGAGGTGAGGAGGGATGAGGTGGGGGCAAAGTTACACAGCTTGAGGGACAGACCATTCCAGCTGTGGAACATGGAATCCGTAAGCTGAATGGAACCCAAGGAAACACCAAACCCAGAGTTTTCCTAAGAGTGCACCGTGGCGCCATCCTTAGGGGAGTCCACTGAAGAAGTGGGTCTCGTGGTCTCATGGTCACGTCAGCTAATCTTGGTGAACCCTAACTAAATCAGCATATTAACATGCAACTAGCCTTGTACTCAGCAGCTCTAGTGAACTGTGTTAACATGGTATGTTGAAAACTTGGTCACCAAAGCTGTTATATTCCCTCTATCATCTTATGGGAGGCTAGCCACTTGTGGAACACATTTGGACAATTCTGTACCCAAGTGAGAAGGAGCCACCTCCGATGGCACAAAGCCCCTTCCTTTTGGGCCTGTGCGTCATTTATTATGGTACAAATCATCAGTCGCCTCACTTTGAACACCTGTTCGCTTTGCCTGCCAACTCATCATCAGATGCGTAGAGCATAGTTCAGTGCCTGAGGAAAGTACGCTTTGATAAATGTTTGAATGGAAGGATAGACGCCTATCCATCTGTGACTCACATGCCTGAAGCCACTGGGGACTCGTGAGCACCAGGCCAGCCCGGTTCTTTCTCTGCGGCCCTGACGTTAGACAGAGCCTGTGCCACAGGGTCCTGACCATCCCTCCCTGCTGGGCTTCCTCCCCCCCCCTCCTGCTCCAGTCCCTGGAGTTGGGCTGCGTGATCTGAGAGCCATCTCTGCCCATGTGACAGCGATAGCCCTCTGGTGTTGGCGGACAGCTACCTGTCCTCATGCTGTGATAACCCTGCGCTGAGGCCACTGTTGCCGTAACTAAGGGAAGGGCCGCAAGGAAGGAAATGCAAGGAGTCAGGCAAAATCCGTCTCCTGACAGCCAGGCAGGCTGGACCCAAGCGTGTTCCCTTGACGCATCTGACTTCAAACATGAAAGGCTTTCGAGAGAGCAGAGTGGGAAGACAGGACCAGACCAGGAGGGCCAGGTTGGGGGACAAGACGGGGAGCGATCGACCTTGGGGAACTCTCAACCTCGAAAGCGGGTTCGTGCCGGAGGCCACGAATCCTGACTGCCGTGTGTTCTCATACACGATCGGGCAGCAGCCTGGACTCCAGGTCCCGATGAGAAGACAGGCCTGGGAGTAACTGCAGGACTCTGCTCGCCAACTTGCTCAGGCAGTGGGAGCCACCATTCTTGGGGGCAACCTGGCTCTTTCACAGCAGGCTGACAGGGGCCTTTACCCAGCTGGGGGGCTGGGTAACCCCAGCTTCCTCCTGCTCCTTGCCAGCAGGCCCAGGGCACGTTCATCTCCACACAAGCAGTTGGCTGGATCTGAGGCCAGAGCGACGCCCTGAGGAAAAGAATTCTCCCGTCCGTTGACTCCCATTTGCTTTGCCCTGGCTAAGATGCGGGCTTCTTTAGACAGCCCCAGTCAGGAGAGGTCCCTGCCCCCCACACTGGCATCCCCCCCCACCTTCATGGCCAGCTGAGCTGCTGGCAGCCAGTGGCACCCAGGGCAGCTGGTGGCCAGCCAGGCTTGCTGTCCACAGGAGCCCTGGTGAAGGCTTTCTCCTGGGCCCAAGTCACAGCCAGTGCTTTTTCCCTGGAGAAGAACCAACATGTTGAGCTTTTGAGCTGGAGCCCCCATGTTTCATGCACATGGGGATGTTAGAATCATGGCTTGAGAGCAGACCCACTCTGAGGGCTGGAAGGACCACAGAAATCTTTTGCAAACGTGGCCCGGAGACATCCAGTGCACAGGTAATTGTGGCCCCACTTGGAAAAGCTCACGTGCAATTCAGTCCAGACCCAAATAGCAAAGCGGCTGGAGCGTGGGCTGGAGGGACACCTCTGGGTTCAAATCCCAGCTCTCCATTCAAACGGAGTTCAGATTCAGCGAATCACAGAAGTGTTCTAGGGTCGAGTCTGCTGGTTCATGAGACAGGGATGATCCCAGTGACACGTTCTTAGGGCTGTTTTGAAAATTGCGTGAGGCGAGTCAGTTCGGAGGCTCAGAGCAGGGTCCAGTGGGCTGCAAGTGTTCGGTTAATGTTTGCTGTTTCCTGAAACGCTGGCACTGGGTCTGCGCCCTAAAAGGGACTGTCGGTGGATGACAGCACCGTGATCTTTGGTCTACCTCGTAGCGTTTTTTAATCCGGGCCCCCTTCATGTTTGGCAGCAGAGAACAGTGGTAACTGTGTTGTGAGCCTCCCCTTCCCCCACCCCACGCTCAGACACAGCTCAGTGGGACGCCCGTCTGCCCCACAGCGCGGGGAAGTGCGAGGACCCAGGGCCAGATGGCAGGTTTCATTTAAGCCCTTCACCAGCTGTGTGACCTCCGGCAAGTGACACACTCTCTGTGCCGAGATCCTCATTTCGAAATGAAAATTAGAATAATAACTTCCTCACCGATTCTTATGAGATTGGACAAACTAATGTAAGTAATGGCCTCAGAATGTCCTTGGTACGTGGCAAGCGCTTTGACAGGGTTTTAAGGAGCCAATGAGGATCTGTGCTCACTGGGCCTGGGGGAGGAGGCGAGGGACGGGGACTTTTAGGGCAGTAAAAAGTGCATGTGTATGTGGCCGTGCGTGCACAGTGCGTGTGGCGGAGACGGTGGGGTCAGGGCATCAGGATTTGTCAAAACGCACAGAATGCACAGCACAAGGCGTGAACACTCATGCAAACTCTGGACGTTAGTTAATAATAATGTATCGTTACTGACTCATCAATTGTAACCAATGTACCACACCGACGCCAGATGTTCCTAACGGAACCTGGCTGGGGTGGACCGGAGGGCGTCGGGAACGCTCTGTACCTTCTGCTCCATTTTTCTGTAACCCTAAAACTGCTCTGAAAACAAAGCCGATTAATTAAAAACAATCAGTTAGCCACATACTATGCCAGTCTGTCTTCCCCCACAAAGTCTTCTAAAGGTATGCGTGACTCACTCTCCATCCTCTTCCTCTTTTACGCCCCCACACTGGCCGGCGGTTGGTTGATACTGGATGGACGAGGGAGTGTGGCGCTGCCAGCCTGGGCTGGGAAAATCTCTCCCAGACCCCTCCCTGCACTGCGTCCCCAGGCAGGAGCCAGCCAGCCCCCGCGGCACCTCTCTTGTGATGGGGAGGATATCCTGGATGCCCGAGTATCTGCCTGTGGCTGTCAGCTCCGGGCCCTGGTGCCAAGGGGTCTGCCTGCTCACTCAGACCCGCTGCATGAGTCATCAGGCGATTTGCACCGAATGCCACGTCGGGAAAACCAACCCACGGCCCAGAAGCAGAATGTGAAGAGGAGAACAGGGCTCGCCAAGATGTTGACTCTTTGGCGATGACTTCCGCTTAGGCAGGTATTAACATCCTGCTGCACTTACGTTTTCGTATGTGATTTCTCACCAGCAAAATCGCACAGCCTGTCAGCTGCCAATGATAACTTTCTCTAGGTTACTTTGTTTTACATCTTTCCAAGTTTGCATGATATGTAAAAATTATAAATTATAGTTTCTTCTTAAAACCAGGAAAGAATACCTGTGCTCTGAATAGTGAAAGCTGCCGGACAGGAGGAATCACTTTGCACCTCCTGTGTCAGAGTGAGTTTCGATGTCAGTATTGTCTGTTTTATCCCTAAAATCATCCCCAGCAGGTGTGTGTGTCGGGAGGGGGGATGTCATTCCTTGCAAAAGTTAGGATTTTCTCCCTCAAAATCATCTTGCAGAAGAATCCTTCCTAGAAGGCGCTAAGATGCTAGAGTTGATCTAGTTTCCCAGGCCTGGTGTTGACCCAAGAAACTAGAAGATCCCTGCTCCCCCCACCGTGAGAACAGAATGTTGGGGTCCCTACCTGGATTGGCTCATCTTCTTTGAAAACTTTCAGGATTTTTTCTTGATGGGCTTTATCACGCTGGGTATTTTTTGGGTCAAATGGTCTAATTAATACCGAATAGAAAATTGCATGCTTTTGCCATAATTAAAGAAGAAAACAAGTTTAGAATCTGCTCACCCTGTGGCCTTCAAAGGGCCGCCCTTCTCCACTGGTTCAAGTTGAATACCCAGAAATACTGTGAACATTATATCCACAGCGTGCCAGTCCTGCAGCACTGATGATGCCAACATGACAAGTTGTCACTTTGCCGTATGTCCCTTCACAGGACTCAACCTTAACAGCCAGGTTATTCTGGCGACTCCGGGATAATCAGGGCAACAGAACAGGCATGAATGGCAGTTACTGTAATTACTCCAGAAAGAGGACCAAAGCAAACAGAAATTCTCTCTAATTTTATATATTCCCAATAGGTGCACATGCTACGTCATTATCACTATAGAAACTACTTAGTAGTTAGCCAGAAATCGGCGCTATGTCATAGGCTCGTGGGTCGGTGCCCGCGTACCTCTCAGGGCAGCCTCTCCGCTGAAACAAACCCAGGTAGCTCAGGGGGGCTGCACGTGGCCAGGAGAGTTCCCAGACTGAACACGCTGTACTTCGTCCAGTTTCTATCCATTTTAATAAACGGACATTAGCGGACATAAGCATTCGGCAGCGACAGGGCCGGGAGGGAGAGTTGTGCGGTAATTGCAGGAGGCACAATTTGTATTCTGAGATTTTTATCATTATTTTAATTCTTAAAAGCATGACTAAAGAATCCCCTGGAAAAGGCTCAAAGCCTCATTTTAAAAAATAGACCATTTTTCCAGTGGGCTAACAGTGACTGTCACCAGCTTGCCAAGGAATGCAAGAAACAGAGAGTCCAGGTAAGCTCCCCGGGCTCGGTGTTTCCTTCTATTTCTTGATAGGGTTGTTGGTGACTTGGCGTCTAACAGCCCCAAATCCTGGTTATGTGCACTTCAAAG